>JAJJMC010013950.1:0-11603 GCA_023531435.1 Papaver californicum | reverse complement strand
TTGTTTCTTTCTGCTCAGATCTTCAATATGTCTCCAAGAAAATCTGATGCAGCCAGCAATCAAGGTGAAAACAGGAGATCAAGTAGGTCTTCTTCATCTCGATATGCTGTTTCTCGTCAAGATTTATCTCTTGCTACTCCTTCTCCTGCTGTACCTCGTACCGTACGGGATTCTTCTCCCGATGTCCCTAATGTTGCCCCCAAGAGTAAGCGATCAATGTCATCTTATAGCTATCGATCTATGGATATTGAAGAATTTAAAAGAAGACATAATCTTCAAGGATTTAAGGTTTCTTTTGTTGATTGTGCTTCCGATATGATGACCTTCGATTTGATGAGAAAATTTCAATATAGTCATCATAGATTATTAATTTCTGTTGGTGCCTTGGAAGCTGCTCTTCATCTCCCTCTGTATGAAAAGAACAACCCTTTCCAGTTCAGAGTTCTTGCTACTCGCAGCAGGGCTCCACATACTCAACTTCGATCTATCACTCAGTATAATGGCAATTGGTGGTGAATTCTCGATGAATGCACCCTTCGCAGTGAGGGTCGTACCCGTCTTACCTGTTATGTTCCCGATATTTCAGAACGTGTTCATTATACGCCTGAGAATTTCCAGAATACTTATGGTGATGGTATTACTGTTAAAAATTATGTTAAATGGAGTGTGAGTCCTGTTCGCAAATGCTCCCAAGGGTTTCCTCTACTTCGAGAAGTTGATGACCCCAGAATCAAGGTAGCTCCATATACCAATGCTGACTTTCCTTCAAACGAGAGAATTCGTCGAGAACATGATTATAAATGGTATCGCACCCCTATTCTGATTGAGGGACCTTGGGTATACGGTGACATTCCTATTAGTGAAATTCAGCATCTTCGCAATTGTTTCCCGAACTATTGCCCCTGGAAATTGAACTTTGATGATTATAAATTTGACTTCAAGGTTCGAAATTCTTAATTGATATCATTCTTTTTAGATATAGTGTATCGATCTTTAATGTCTTCTTTAAATGTTTTTACTTTTTTTTTTTTTTTTAATTCCAGGTCGATCCTTCTTTGGACATCGGAATCCCCCTTCCTCCACCTGATCGCGGTATAAAAATCGTCGAGAATAGACAGATCGTCGAGAATGAACAAACGATCGAACCCGCAGTTGAGGGTAAAGGAAAACGAAAATTAATTCTCACAGCAGAGAAGAAGCAGAAAAAGCCCAGAACTCTTGAACTCTCAACTGAGGTTATAGGAGAGACGGCTTCAAGTTTGAATAAGGGAGAAGGAAGCTCGATTGTTGCTCTTCTATTGGATCAGTCTGATCCTATCGATGTTATTCCGGTTTCCTCGATGCCAGCAGAAATTGTGGTATCGGAACGATCCGATCCTACTGTTGCACCTCCTTCTGGTATTTCATCCAATTTTTATAACATCGTTTCTCCACTACCTTTTGATTTCGTGCTTGATTCCCCTGTACCTGATAACGGTGCATTGCAAACTTTTTCTGGTCTTCCTCAAGAAGAGGGAGATGATATTGTTATTGATGAAGATATTGTTGATGTAGTGAATGAAGTAACTCATGTTGAAAAAGAGATTTCGTCGGAAAAAGATAATGCTGAAATGAATCCGATTGATGATGTGGAAAATATGATTGTTGGAGCCAACATCCCTGTTGTTGAAGAAATGAATGTTATTGATCATACTGAAAAAGAAACCTCTCCTCCTTCTAATATGATCGTTCCTGATGTTTCGATCCCTTCTGAAGTCGAAGGGACTACTGGAGTAATTCTAGAATCGATCGCACCTTCCGATGATTTGGTTCGATCTACTTCTGTTGCTGTTGAGGTCGATACTACAATTCCAAGTGTCGACCCTTCTATTCTGAAGTCCGTTTCCGATCAAATCTCTCGTGAAGGTTTTAATTTAGTTGGTGATGAAGAAGAAGCCTACAAATGGTTTCTTTCTCAGGGACTTTGGAATGTTTCAGCAGATCCTGAGAGTATCAAATCTGATTCTGGCTTCATGTCTCGATTCCGGAATTCACTTAGTGCGATTCCTTTGGATGAAACTCTGGATGCATGGTCTAAGAGTGATATTCTCGATCAAATATCTCCTGTGAAGCCTCCTCCTACTTTTAATGAAATTTTGAATGTTTCCGATAGTTCGTTCTATTCACTTCCACAACAAGCTTTAGCCCAACTTCAATATGGTAATGATTGTCTATTTAGCGGTTATAAATTTTATAAGGCTCGAGCTACCATGATGGGATTAATATTTAAGAAAGAATCAGTGGATATGAAGGAAAAGAATGCTTCCTTACAACAAGCGAATGATGAATTGCAACAGCAAAATAATTTTCTTCAACAACAACTTCAACAACTTCATCATCAGCATAATGATCAATATCAACAACAACAGGAACGTCTCCAAACTATTGAAGGTCATAATCAAGATCTTCAGAATCAAAATCAAGGTTTATTTTTTATTCCTTTTCAATTACTATTTTATTTACTTGATTTATATGAAACATTTAAATTTTATACTAGGTTCAGTGGAAAATATGGAGACCCTATTTAGGTTCGATCGTAGAATGGTACAATTGAATAATCATGCAAGGGAAATCTTCAAAGAGATGAATGTGGTTAGAGAAAAACTGACTCAATTGAACGATAGTTTTGATTTAACCACTTGGAGGCGTAATAAAGCAGAATCAAAATATCGAGAAGTTGTAAAATTGCTAACTCAAAAAGAATTAGAGTTTAAATCTGTTGTCAGAGGTACATTTTTGGTTTACCTAATTTTATAGTTCTTGATATCATAAAATTTGTCTAATATTTTCCTGTATTTTCAGATTTGGAGAAAAAATTTAATGAAGCTAAGGATCGAGCAATACAAGTAGAAACTGAGCTTAATACAGCGAAAGATTCAGTGAAAAACATTACTCAAGAGTTAAAGACTTCTGAATATAATGTGTCTCTTAGCGCCTCAAAAATTGAGAGTTTACATGCTCGACTATCTACTGAACTTTCCAAAATTACTGCTCGTGAACAAGAGATTGATTCATTAGCTGCACAATTAAGTGAAGAGAAAAATCAAAAATCGCGTCTTAGTGCTCAAATAGAAGCAAATCAGCAAAAGATCGAAGAGCTTCACAAAGAAATCAACTTTGGGCGTGATTTCGTTCAATGGGTCAGGCAGGATGCTAAAGCGAAAATTGCAATGTCCTTCAATACTGTTTTAGATCGTGCACAATCCGATCCTTCAGTGCTTAGTAAGCGCGCTCCTGTGCCTGCAGTTCCTCCTCCACCATCTCGATCCGGTCTTCCCGATATCTGATTATGTCCTTTGTAATTTACTGTTGACTCCACTATCTTGTACTTTGTTTATCTTTCATTGATTTTCTTTTGCATCCTTTTGATATGTCTTTAATGTTATTTCCTGCACAAGAAAATGTGATTAAGTAATTCTTTTGGCTATCATATGATTTTCTAAGTACCATGAATTGAAGTACTTTTTACCTCAAATCATGTTGTTCGAGATCCCACATATACGAAACAAACCCGGGCCAGGGGTAAGATACAGGGTTGGTCCCGAACTGTACTCTGAAAATTGATAAACCAATAATTAGGAACCCCTTCTTGATAAGAATTTCATTGTTAATAAAATTCTCTAAGGATAATGTTCACCTTTTGTATATGATTATGTCGTCAATCGTAACGATATCCAGAATATGATGTTCCTGGAGTAATTTTGAGCGCTCAAAGTATATGAAATTCCGGGATTAATGGAATTTTGATTATATTAATAATCATGACAATCTCCCAGATATGATGTTCCTGGATTCAAAGTATATGACATTCCGGGATTAATGGAATTATAATATTCTCCATGGTACGATGTTCCTGGAGTGATTATAAAAGAAATTAATGAATTAATTGTCTATGTACCTGCTTTTTGTGGTAACATTGCATTGTTATTCACAGATAGTAAAGCTTTAAATATTGTGCATTCCACGGATGCTTTAAAATTTCTCCTTGCAAATTCTGAAGATAGTACGACCCTTGTCCTGCCGACGCTTGAATCACGTATGGTCCATCCCATGTTGGTGCGAATTTTCCTGCTCTTTTGTCCCTTTGGTGTTCTGTTATTTGCCGGAGGACATATTGACCTTGGACAAAATTTCGGGATTTTACACGCTTATGGTATTCTCGAGCTAATCCCCTTTGATAATTCTCCATCTTTTGGAGTGCCACATCTCTTTTTTCTTCCAAGTCATCCAATTTTTGTAACATGAGATCTGAATTTAGGTTTTTCTCCCATGCTTCTGTTCTGGTCGTAGGCAAAATAACCTCTGTTGGTATTACTGCTTCTGTTCCATAAGTAAGAAGATATGGTGATTCTCCAGTTGAAGCTTTTCTCGTGGTTCTATATGCCCATAATGTATTATGTAATTGTTCGCACCACTTATTATAATATCCATCCAATGTTTTCTTCAGATTTGTTGCGATTGTTTTATTTGTGGATTCTGCTTGCCCATTACTTTGTGGGTAAAAAGGTATAGACTTATGTTTCTGAATATTATATGTTTCAAATAGCATATCGATATTCTTCCCCTGGAATTGTTTTCCATTATCAGAGACTATCGCTGCTGGAATCCCAAACCTACAAATGATATTCTCAAATAGAAATGTAAAAACATCAGTGTCTCTGATTCGCGCTAGTGCTTTTGCTTCTACCCACTTGGTGAAATAATCAGTGGCCACAATTAAGTATTTTCTTTTCTTTGTGCCTTCAGCTAATGGTCCGACTATATCAACTCCCCATTTCGCAAATGGCCATGGACTAAGTATTGAATTTAATTCCGTAGCTGGTGCTTTGATTTTCTTACCAAATCGTTGACATTCTTCGCACCTTCGAACCATTTCTTCCGAATCTTTCAACATGGAAATCCAATAATAACCCTGCATTTTGGCTTTTAATGCTAGCGATCGTCTTCCACTATGGTTTCCTGCATCTCCATAATGTATTTCTTTGAGAATTCGTAATCCTTCTTTTTGTGATAAACATCGAAATAATGGTCCAAGAAAAGAATGTCGATAAAGAATTCCATCTCTAAGTTGGTAACTGTTTGACTTAAGTCGAATTTTCCTTGCTTCTTTAGAATCTGTTGGTAACACTTTATTTTGTAAATATTGATGTATCGGGGCTCTCCAATCGGGCTCACTTGGTTGATCATTTTCTTGTTGCGATGTAGATGTGGCACTTTGTATGGCTGAGTCATCGATACCATCTTCCTCTATGTTATTTAACACTTGTGCTCTTATGGATGGCTCGTATATTCTCCCAATTTTTAGCGCTTTAGTATTTGGGTCATTTATCATGGACGAGATATACGCCAGTGCATCTGCATGTCGATTCTTTTCACGAGACAAATGTCGAAAAATAATATTTGGAATACAAACTGTTAAACTTTGTACAAGATTTTTGTATCGTTCCAAGTCCTCATCGACCGTTTGATATTTTAACTCGATCTGTCTAATCACCAGCTGCGAGTCACTTGTGAGTCTTACATCACTTATTCCTAGTTCAATAATGAGTTTGAGAGCATGAACTACTGCTTCATATTCTACTATGTTATTTGTATGCTCTTCGAATTCAAGTCGAAATGAGTGTACCATACGTTCTCCCTTTGGTGCTGTAATCACGATACCTATTCCTGCCCCTTCTTTATTTCGCGACCCATCAACAAAAACCTCCCATCGTTGTGAACTATTTGAATCTAGGATATCTACTGGTTCTTCTTCTTCACACCCCGGAAGTCCTTGAATTTCATACTCTTCCTCAATTGGAAAATCTGCCAAAAAATCAGCTAGTACTTGGGATTTCTGCGCAGTTTGTATCTCATAAACAATGTTGTATTGTTCTAGCTAAGCGTTCCATTTTGCTATTCTTCCTACCTTCCCTGTATTCTTTAAAACTGATTCCAATTGAGCTTTGGTTAATATACGAACATAATGAGTGAGAAAATAAGTGCGTAACTTCTGAGTAGCAAATACCACTGACAAAATTAATTGTTCAATCTTAGTATAATTTCTTTCTGCTGAATTCAAAGTCTTGCTGATGTAGTATACAGGTTTCTCGATTTTCTCATTCGTTTGCACCATTACTCCACTGATTGCATTTTCTGTTGCTGCTATGTACAAAGTTAACATTTCTTCTGGTTCTGGTTTTTGTAATGCTGGCAACGTGGCAAGATGTAATTTTATACTTTGAAATGCTTGCTCACAACGATCGTTCCATTCAAACTTATTTTTCTTCTTAAGTACATCAAAAAAGGGTTTACATCGTTCTGATGATCTTGCAATAAATCTACTTAGTGCAGCCAAACACCCATTTAACTTCTGTACACTCTTTATACTGTTTGGTGATGGCATATCCGTTATTGCTCGTATTTTTGCTGGATCAACTTGAATTCCATCTTTTGTAACCAGATATCCTAAAAATCGCCCTGATGTAACAACAAAAATACACTTTTCTGGATTTATTTTCATCTTATACTTTCGTAGTGCACCAAAAATCTCGGCCAGGTTCCGCAAATGATCACCAGATAACTTGCTTTTTACTAACATGTCATCCACATAAACTTCCAAAGTTTTTCCGATCCATGGTTTGAATATTGCATCCACTAGGCGTTGATATGTCGCTCCTGCATTCCGTAGTCCAAATGGCATTCTAGTGTAACAATACAATCCTCGCGGAGTAAAGAATGATGTGTGTTCCTGATCTTCTTCTGCTAATGCTATCTGGTTATACCCAGATTGTCCGTCCATAAATGATAACATCTCATGTCCCTCAACAGCATCTACTAACTGGTCAATGTTTGGGAGTGGATAACTATCTTTTGGACATGCCTTATTTAGATTGGTGAAATCTATACAAATTCTTACTCCACCGTTCTTCTTCGGGACAATTACCATATTAGAAATCCATGTAGGGTATCGTACCTCTCGAATGAACCCTGCATCTAAAAGTTTTGTTAATTCTTTTTCCACTGGTTCATGATATTCTGGTGCGACTTTTCGTATCCGTTGGCGAAAAGGAATTGCATCAGGATGTATTTTTAATTCCTGCTGGACGATGCTGGAATCGATCCCCGGCATGTCTTCTATTCTCCAAGAGAACACATCTGTATATTCACAAAGCAATTTGACTATCTGTTGTTCCACATCTGATTTTATTAATGTCCCAATTCGCACTTGCTTGGGGCATTCTGCGGTGCCAATGTTTATGATTTTTTTTGCTCTACTGGGGTGAAAACTGGTTTTGGAATCCCAATTGGAGTTGGGGTTCCCTTTAATTGCTACATCGCCCCTTTTTGCGGCTGGTTTTCCAAATTTTCTTGATTTTTGCTGTTCTCTCCTTTTTCACTTTCTATTTTATTTTTTGCATTTTTTTCTAGGTATTGATTTATTTCTTCTTCCTTTGCTTTAATTTTTGACTCTTTTTTCTTTTTACATTGTAAATGCTCCCGTTCTTCATTTATTCTTGTCTCTACCATTATACAAAGTTTAGCATCTTCTTGATCACCCTTTATCTCTATCTCTCCTCGTGGTGTTGGAAATCGTAGATACTGATGATAAGTTGATACTACACCCTTTAATTGATGAACCCATCGTCTTCCAATTATAGCATTGTACGGGGATGGTGCATCCACAACACTAAATCTTGTCAGAATGTTGATCGGTCCGGCTGAAACTTCAAGATCAATTTCTCCCTTTGGCTTGGACGATATTCCATTAAATCCATAAATGACAAATCGTGAAGTGATGAGTTGATCTTCTTTGAAACCCATTTTACAAAATGTATTGTAGAACATCACATTTAATGAACTGCCCCCATCCAAGAGTATTTTCTTGACATTCCAACCAGATATCAATAACGTCAACACAAGAGGGTCATTATGCATTTCAATTTCTTGATTTACTTCTTGTGCAGAAAATGTTAATGGATGTGCCATCCAATCCTCCCGTAACTCTACTTGCCTTCCTTGAACTCTAAAGGCCTCGTGGTTCCGAATTCTCTTGCACAATTTCTTGTTGATTGCTACATTCAAATCTGTATAACACTTTTCCACACATGAAATCATATTAATTGTCTGTTTGTTATATGGAATATGTATTGCTTTGCCTTCATCATATTTCTCTGATGGTTCAATTTTTTGAACAAATTCCTTCAATTCTCCAGCATCAACCATTCTTTGTACCAATGCTATAAAATTTCTACAGTTGTTTGTTGTATGCCCTTTGTAGTTATGGTACTCACAATAGTCTTTGGAATGTTGTGTATGTTCCGGTTGATTTCCCTTTGTTATTGGCCATTGAAAACCTGGTCGATTCTTCAAAATGTTGAATAACCTGAAATATGAAACATTAAGCTTGGTAAAAGTTCTTTCTCGAAATTGTTGAGCAAAATTTTTTCCATTCCCTTGTCGAGGATGTTTTAATTCTTTTGATTCAACTTTTGGAAGACATTTCCTTTTCTGTTCTGGTAATTCTTCAACTGAATTTGTTCTCCTTGTATTTCCTTGATTTTCAGAATTAATTCTCGATCCTTGATCCTGTATATCTTGGAGTCTTGCACATGTTTCTATTATTTCTCTCAATTTGCCTTCAGTTTTTGGATTATTTCGATGGATTTCAACAAAGAGCTGACTCTTCCGATCTACAATCCCCCATTTATAATGGTTTATAGCTGTCATTGGGTCTAAATCACCTATTGCTTGACATATTGAATGCCATCTAGTTGTATATGATCGGATCGATTCTTCTGGCCATGACATTAAAGAATAACGTCTGTCCTCCCCTGAATCAATTGGTCTGTTATACATGTATGCCTCTAAAAATTTTCTGACCAGTTGTGCATAATTATTGATAGAATTTTCCGGTAATCTGTCGTACCACAATAATGCTGTTCCTGTTAAACTTGACGGAAAACATCTGCACATGATCGCTTCATGATCGTCCCATCGCGATATTACTCGGTTATAATACTTTAAGTGAGATGTTGGATCCTTGGTTCCATCGTAACATTCGAACACTGGAATATTATATTCTCTTGGTAACGATACGCGCGTTAAATGTTGCGCTAACGGTGTTCGCTTTGCTTCTTTCAATACCTCTTCTATCCTTCCCCCCTCTTTATTTTTTAATCCTTTAATTTCCTCCTTCATTTGTTCCATCGCTTCCAAACATGTTTCCCATTGGGTTCGTTGAAAGTCATTTTCCTGTTGTCTTCTTACCCGAGATGTCGATCCTGCTAACACTATTCTTTGATCTGGATTCCGCTGTTCATTTCTTGATATTTGTCTACTCGACATTGGCTCCTGATTTCGTACTCTAGTCACAGTTGGTCTTTGTTCTCGCTGAATTACATCTTTTAAAACTTGATTTTCGGTTGCTAGTAACTCAATTCGATGGTTGCTTGCTCTTTGTTCCTTTCTTATTTCCTTTATTTCTTCTAATAGGTCCTGTATTTGTCGTGTCTTTCTTCGAGAACTCTCATGATCTGAAGAGAAATTCTGAACCACAGTATTTGACATTAATTCTTGACTTGGGGTATGATTTCCCTCAATACTTTGTTGTTGTCCTGAATCACTCCCGTCTTCTTGTCTATTTTCCAAGCCTTCATTACTATTTTGGTTCCCAGAATTCGCGTCTTGAGACATATTTTCTAGAATTTGCTGTTTCTTCACTATCTTTTGCCTTCTCGATCGTTTTCCTTCCTTGATATCTAAAAATATTTTCTTAGAAAATTAGTCAAATGAACTCTTATATATTAAATCATAAGAGATTCTAATTATTATTTTAACTGTAAACTTTTCCTATCACAAGTCCAGCTTTTCTTTTTTCATAAAATCTTTGTTTCATATTTTTATCTATTTTATTCCTCACAAGGTATTTTACATGTTAATAAAATATACTTATGTAAATAAGCTTTACCCTTACTTTTCACATATTACAAAATTAAATTTTCCCATCTTTTCTTACCAAAAATTTTTCTTTCCTGGATGATTTAGTTTTTTCATTAAATCTCTTTTTCATTTATCAGGTAGGATAAATCCTTTTTTCATCCCTGTTTCTAGCGCCAAATTGTTTATGCCAAAAAATCCTTTCGACTAAACAACCAATCAAATTCTTGGATACCATTTACATAACTAAGATCGAGTAATAAAGAAAAATCCTTTTATTCATTTCATAAAATCATTTCTGAACAATACCATTCATCACCCAGGTTTTGCAATTTTTGGGTTTATAATCTTTACACTTTTCAATTTAAATACAGAAATCCTTAAATGATACTACTATATTCCATAGATTCATACCTAAAAATATTTTCTCTCCCTTTTTCTCCTCCGCTCCCTTTTTTTCCATCCCTTCTTTGTTGTTTGATCTCTTCTATTTATAGTTCTATTTTTCTGGGTCGCTCTTTATGCAACGTGTCATTTTTTACTGCCTGGTTATCATTCTGGATCAATTCTTCTTTGGGTCGATCCATCTTGTTTCGATGTATCTATCGTTCTTGTATTTTGTCTTTTACTTGGTGCGATCACATAGATGACAGATTGCTCCTACTTACTTCTTGATTCGATGCTTTATATGTCCGACACGTGCTTCCTTATCTTTATAGACTTGTGTGATCTCGATCATTAAAATAATAGAGTAATTATTACAATTCACTTTCTCGATCATAAAATAATTATTACATTTGGCTTTCTCGATCATAAAATAATATAATAATAATAACTTTTTACTTTCCCGATCAGCTATCATTTAATGCTGTTTGTTTTATTCGATGCTGTTCAGCTTTCTCGATCTTATGTGTCATTCATGCAATTCATCGCTCTGATGTCAGGAAACGTCTCGTGTCTTTTCGAAATTTGATATTTTTAATAGTGATCCTGTGTTTCTCACCTTTTTTAATCTGGTTGCTTCTTAACTTGATCTTCTTCCACGTGTCATGCTTCTTTAATTTACTAACAATTTGCCCCCATCTTCTCTTTTTTACAAAATCATCCAACGGTCGATCCGAGATTTTGAAAAATAGAGAAGGACTTGTCGTTTTTAACTTTTCAGTTTCTTTTCTGCACGTTATCCGAGTTTTCCGCTGGCATTAACATGATTATGTCAGTTACACTTTTTCCAATGAAATCAAATCTTTTCCGATTATTTTGTTCTCCCATCTTGTGGCGGTTACTATTCTTCTTCTTTAAATATCCTGTAACTTTCTGCTATCTCTTTTTTCTTTTTTAGTTATTGCACCTTGTCTTCCTTAAACTTTTCAAATCTTCCCATTACTCAGGAGCTCTGTTCTCGTTAATTGGTTTCTTCTCTACTTCAATTTGACCATTGTTAACTTCTTTACTTCATGTAAGTAATTTTATTTTTCTTGATTCAAAATTTTCTTTTCATGGCTGAGGGTTTATCGGTGTAGTAAAAAGATTGTGATTCTCAGGTTATGTATGAATGAAAAGGCCCTTTTTTTACACTGTAATTATTGCTAGGTAATTTCTTCATATATTAATTTTTTCTTTCTTTTGTTTCTTTCTGCTCAGAT
>JAJJMC010013944.1:0-20171 GCA_023531435.1 Papaver californicum | reverse complement strand
AAAAAAAAAAAACCAAAAAAAAAAAAAATCGAAAAAAGTTAGAAAAAAATTGAGAAAAAAATAGTATTTGGTATCTTAAAGTTCTCCCTGTCTTCGTCGCCTAAGCAAGCATGGAACGCAGGATCCATGGGAACTTGTAAATATTTTAGTTAGTAGTAACCGTTGAAAATAAATGGGGAGTATCTCGACATACTAGGTTTCATCTCGGTACTGACCTTCAGACAGATATGGGACACATCGTTCGCCTCAGTCAACGTTTGCAACTTTCTACAGTCTACATTCATCTTCTAAGTCTTTTCATGTGATGAGTGGATAAATAACTGTCTGAGTAGAACTCTGTTGTCTTAGATATGAATTTTAGTACGCTTGAGTTAACACTCGTGTACAGTGATTGGACCCATAAAGGGTAATGGTCCCTATAGCCGAATATCTGATTAGCCAACTAACTAGCTTGTTTAATGTCTATCCTTAATCATTCACATGTTGCTAAAATCTAGATTCAGGTTTTGTGGGTATACCTCTTGTAAACCCTCACGAGACAAAACTCGTCCACTAGGGACACCTAGGGGTTTAACGGCTTACTGCATATGCTAAATGTAGTCGCGATTCCTGCGAAACTGAGTTAGGATTTTTACTTTATTTTTAGAGTAGTTTGCCCGAGGACTAGCAAAATAGTAAGTTTGGGGGTATTTGATAGACACATTTTAGTGTCTAAATTGTACCTTAGTTTCTATTAAGTTAGTATTCGATTTTACAAATATTACGTGTTTTTATGCTTTTGTAGGTACAGTAGAAGAATAAAGATTTGTGGAAAAATTGGCTCAAAAAGTGATAAAGGCACCCAAGGACAAGTGTTATTTGGCACCCTAGAAGTGGATAAGGGGTACCCTCGAGTCAACTCGGTCAAATCGAGACAAATCGGGTCAAACCCGAGTCAAATCGGTCAACCAGAGTTGACCGAGTCAAGTCAGCACAGGATCGATCGGAAATCGTCTGTATCAACTGCCACTTTGAATTCACGTGAAAAACAAGTTTCTTTTGCTTCCAGATTGTTCCAAACATTGATAGTTATCTCACGCAAGTCATAAACATCAAAAGATCCTGTGAAATCAGCTCGGAAATCATGTATTTGGCCGGAATTGTGTTTTGATTCGGTTTGAGATTTGTGGGTTGTTTTAGAGAGTTCTATTAGGTTTAGAACTCTCTCTAGGGTTTCTACTACCTATATAAACCAAGAGAAGCCAAGAAAATCTGGGGGGAAACCCTAGAGAAGAAATCAGAGAAATTTCGGTGAAGTTCCGTCGTCGCCGGTCACCTGCTGCTGCTCCGGCCGGCGTGTTCTTCATCAACCATCACCGAAGAAGACGACCTTGTAACATCTATATACGTTGCATATCCAGTGTTACATTCTGCTCTTGTTGCCTATTCTTTCAAATCTTTGTTGCTTAGAAACACTTCTGTAACGGCTGAACCCTGTTCTGTAACACTGATAAATGCGTCTGTTCAGCTGTTGCACCATTATTCAACCTTGTAATCAATATTTTGAGCAATGAAAAGATCTTTTGAGCAAGTTTTCTTTACCATGAGCTAAGTATAATTACTGGGATGATGGATAAGGTAATTTTCTCAATTTTATGTGATTTAATTATTTTCTAATAATTATTTATAATTCTTTTGTTATTAGAATTGCATAGTTTTAAATAGTGAAAACGGTTTTCTTTCAACAGTTGTGCTTTTGCTTGATGGATTATGCTTGGTTAATTAATTTTGATAGTCCGTGCTTGTGATTTACCTCTGTTTGTTAGCATAACAAAACCAATTTTGGCAATTACTTGCGCTTCAATTAATTTAAAAAGAATTATCTGATTAATCACATAGGTTGTTAGAATTACCTGATTCCTGATTCCTGGTCCTTTTAAAATTATTCAAAAATCATCTTTAGGTTATTTATTCTTTGTCATACTCCTGGAATTTTATAGAGTTAATTTAAATCATTATTTTCTAAGATCATTACCTTCACAAGTTCGAGAAACGAACCTTTTATTTACCACTTTCAAAACTATATCAAGCAGCCCGCCCCATCTTCCCTTCTTTCTTCTTTAGCTGCAACTTCCCTTGAACCCAACGGTAACAAATGATAGCCATTGACAACGGTAAAAAAACGGTAACAAAATCAGGTAAATTATCCAGGTGGAATCCTAGGGGCGCACCTAGAACTGAGCGGACGCCTATAACTGAGCGGTGACTTAGCGCGACGTTTAGGTATGGGCGGTATCCTAGGGTTACGCTCAAACTGGGCGGTATTCTAGCGTTACGCCTGTTAGTGGGCGTGATCCTAGAGCCTCGTTCCATCGGACGTAATCCTAGGTTAGCGCTTGATCAGGCGTATTCCTAGGTTACCGCCCGTATTTTTGAGCATGTCCTAGAATAACGCTTGATGCTAGGCGCTTCACTATGAAGCCGCTTGATGCTAGGCGCTTCACTACGATGCCGCAAATTGATTTTCTGGACTAAACTCCAAATTTACTCGTCCCGCTGCGCCTAACAATTCCGGACCAAAGACTAGTTTTGATTTTAGTCCATGTTTTGATCGTCCCATTGTGGATGCTCTAAGGTAATAATAGATAGATTCAAAGATAAGATTGACAGTGGTAGACTTTTAACCACATAGTTTCTTATTATATTTATGGCAGGCTGGCGGGTAACCCGAGGGTTATTCCTAGCGCGGCTTGTTTTTAGATAAGGCTAGAAATACCAATCCTAACCCGGACCATTTAGACAACAAGCTGAGCTAGTCCGGTTTAGAACAAGTCGGGTTATAAATTGACAGCTCTAGTATAATGGTTGGTGGTACTCATAATGGGCGTAAAAATTTTGGATAGACTGTTTCATACATTGGCTTATAAGTATGTATGAAAGGCGGTGTTTGTGGGTTTTTACACCAATACAAGAAATTTGGCTTTGAAACTAAAAAAAATTTATCTTATGGATTTATTTATTTTATTGTATTTTCCTCTTGCTATAGGAAATTTAAAGGGGTATTTTAGGCTCAGGCCCAAAAAAATATTATTTTTATTGTCAGGCCCAAAATATTATTTAGTTTCTCAGATGTATAAAGGTTATGCATATGTTAATTATTCTTCAACTCACGGCCAAGTTTCTTTCAGGTAATTAATCAAACACTTGACATACATATAGACTTATCAATTATCCTTGCCTTGTATTTTCTCGCCCATAGGATCTCCTCTTATGCAAAGAGTTAATTTATCATAATTCATTTTCATATACCACCAGGAATTCATTCATTAACTATCATCGATTACTTCGATTACTTTATGATACAAAATCATCTTCTATTTTGCGGTATGTGTGGTATAACATTTTATATACAAATGATATAATAGTAGTAGAGATAGATAGAGTAGAATAGATTTTATAACAAAATGAATTTTTGTTATTAATTTTTCTAACCAAACACATTATAACCTCGTTGTTCACTGTTCTCCGGCTAAAGCAACTAAACCCAATTATTTCAAACACTACCATCACAACCCATACTCATACAGAAACACCAAAACATATAAACAACTATCATTTACTCATAAATTCAATGACAGAAGAAGCAGTTATAAATCAGTTTTCAACTAGTTTTTAGGTTTCGAAAGTCTTTCAATCTTCACCCAAAATCAAAACAAATTGGTGCCCAAGTTTTATTTCCTTCTAAACTTCTTAATTATACAATAATGGGAACATCTCATCCATACCAACAAACTAGCGGCATAACTAAGGTTCTTACCTATTTTCCTATTTTTTCTTCATTAATCTCTTGACAGACTATGACCCATCTTTCAAATCTCTTCACTGAATCATCACACTACAACAACAAAGATTGAATCAATTTTCTTCTTTATTACTTCTCACTTAACAGTTAATGCCCCCTCTTCTTTTATTTCTTCTCCTTTATTTCCTTTTGGTCTCGAAAACTTCTTTTACCACTTGTATTTCAAATCCTCTCGTACACCTCTACCAGATCCATGCTTTTCCAGCGAGAAGAAGTTGCAGCTGCTAGTCATGATAAATGAAGCAGCAGATCTCGGCAGAAAGAGATGAAGAAAAAATAGAAACGAAAACATAATTTTGGAAAATATGGGTTTGTGAGAAATATTTACCGACGAAATGGGTGTGCGAGTGAAGTTTTCTGTCCCTGGGTTTGTGGGTGACAAAAATGGAGAAAATGGTCATGACTATAGATTTCACAATTCAAAGTTTCATCATTAATGTCGTTACCACAAAAATGGTGTTTCCCGCATCTTGTCCACCAAAATAGCTGATTTGAAAAGTCCATACATGTCTAGACCACCAATAGATGGATCGGGTGAGGTGAAATCCTTCGATACCGGTAGTTTTGCTAAGTCGAAGTTATGATGAGCCATAATTCTAACATGTGAGCAACGGATGAAACCCGTGGATTTGGTGCTACCCAAATTCAATCCATCAAAATGACGGATGCTAGATTTGCATCCATGTCTAATCCATCATCCGTGGATTTAACACCCACGGATGGATGGGTAGGCGGGTTGGGTGCGGGTAAACCCGCGGATTTCATGTTTTTATTAAGAAAAATGGAATAGTTAATATGTTAACAAAAAAACTAATTTAAATATTAGATTACTGACATTTAAAGAAGACATTACAATATAACAATGCTAAAATTATAATAGTGTCATCCTAACAACCAAAAGTAAAATTTAAAGAGTATATTCGGTATTGTTTTTTTCAAATTTGATTCATCGGCACAATTAGGTTAGAATGAACATATTGAAAATTATATAGTATCTTCAAATACACATATATCGCTCTATATTTTATAAAAAAATTATTTACCCTTAAATATAACGGGTGTGAGTGTCCAATGGATTTCTAGATTTATACCTGCACCAGCACTCACATCTATTAATTAAAGGATTTTAAAAATACATCCATGTCCAATCCGTCTATAAATGGGTTAGGTATCCACCCGTCAAATTACGGGTGAATTGGATCGGATCGGCGGGTTTGAGTTCATATGCTCACCCCTACATAGACCGATTGTACGACAGAAATCTGTCTTGAATTCAGAAGATAAAAAGATAGAAATTATTGCTTACAAGAGTGATCTCCAAATAATGTTAGTATTATCATCTTCATAAACTTTCATTTCTATGTTATGGTTCAGGAATAAACAATAAGAGCATAAAAATGAAATTGGGTAAAAAAATACTACAACTTGATACAACAGCAATCTCCAATTATCATCATTCATTTCTATTACATAGTAGGAATCATGTACTTCTGAGAGATTATTATGGTTCTGGAGGTACTACTACTAGTAATAATAGAATATCACAACTTGAGCAAATTGTGAGGGATGATTGTAAGGCAGGAAGGATTAAGAAGCTTGATGATGGTTTGAAATACTTTGATAGGTTGATTTCAGAAGTGCCATTACCATCTAATGTTACATTTAGTCATGTATTGAGTTCATTATCCAAAATCAAGTGCTATTCTGGTGTGATTATGTTGTATAAGAAGATGAATTTGGTTGGGGTCGAACATGATTTGTATACATTCACCATCTTGATTAATTGCTTCTGTCACTTAGGCCAAGTGAATGATGGGTTTTGTTTGCTGGGAGAGATCTTAAAGAGAGGTTATTGTCCTAACGTTATCACTTTCACTACTCTGATTAAAGGCTTGTGTATCAAGGATGAGATTCAAACTGCCTTTAAAGTGTTCACTAAAATGACTCAGACAGGTATTCAACCTAATGCATATACATGTAATACTCTTATACATGGCCTTTGTAGGAATGGTGAAGTGGGTCTTGCTCTTCGGTTAAAAAACAAAATGTCGAAATGGAAATGCAAACCAGATGTTGTTTCATATTGTGGGATCATAGATACACTTTGTAAAGGAGGTTTAGTTGATGAAGCTTTGGTTCTCTTCTCCGAAATGCTTAGAGATTTGAATGTTGTGCCCAATGTAGTTGTCTACACTTCTTTGATCAACGGACTTTGCAATTCAGGCCAGTTGAATAAGGCAAAGAGAATCTTTGACGAAATGGTTTGCAGGGGAATCTCAGGAAATGTAAAAACATATAGTTGTTTAATTCATGGTCATTGCCTACATGGTCAATGGAAAGAAGCAAGAAGATATTTTGTTGAAATGATGGATCGAGGAATTTTACCCAATGTAGTAACCTTTAGTATATTAATAGATTCACATTGTAAAGATGGGATGACGGAAGATGCTTGGGGGTTATTTGAACTAATGGACAAGTTAAACATACAACCAAATCAGATTACTTATAATTCAATGATGGACGGTCTGTGTTTGGCAGGTCGGCTGCAAGATGCGGTGAAACTGTTTGACTCGATGGTGGATAGGGGCCTTGAACCGAATGTTATCAATTACAGTATGTTAATGGATGGGTATTGCAAGAAGCGTAAGGTGGATGAAGCTGTGCAGCTACTCAAGAAAATGAAACGAAATGGATTGAAACCCACAACAGTTACTTACGATATACTATTACGGGGACTATACCGAGATGGAAGAATGAAGACTGCAAATAATTTGTTGAATGAGATGCAAACTTTTGGCCAATCTCCGGATGAAGTTACATATGCTACCATGTTGGATGGTCTCTGCAAGATTGGAAAAATGAAGGAAGCAATAGAATTGTTTGAATCCATAAAGGGTACAGGTATCTCATATAACATTAAAATGTACAACATTCTTATTCATGGTTTCTGTATGGCTGGCAGGTTGGCAGATGCAAGAAAACTGTTTAATGAGATTCCAAAAATAGGATTAGTTCCTAATGTAGTAACATATAACACAATGATAGGTAGCCTATTTTATAACAGGATGTTCTTGGAGGCTAGCAAATTAATCATAGAAATGGAAGAGAAGGGCTGTTTACGAGATGCTAGAGCATTTGATACCATCATTAATGGTTTTCTTATAGCCAATGAGACTACAAAGGCACTGCATTTTCTTCGCAAGATGCGTGAAAGAGACTTTGCACCAAGTGATTCCGTTATTTGTTTGTTATTTAACACCCTCTCGGCAGATGGGCTAAAAAAATTGTAGTTTTTGCGAGACCTCGTAAACGTTTTGGTAGCTGGGAAAAATCGAAATCTCTATTTCTATCAACATTTTTGGATTAGTATGTGTTTCTGTACTTTGCCTTTTTCTTTTTTTACTCTCTCAATTCTAAAAGCTTGTGGCCCTTACTTCTTAATGAAAATTCAGTATTGATCGTATTTTTTCAGAATTTAGCCTTTGTTTAGCTCATACGTGTTCATCCCTGACTATTTTTCAGACATTAAATAGTGTTATAGATATCACTTTATAAAACAACAACAGAGTGTGTTTAGAATTATGTTCTTCCTGGGTCATATACTCCCTTGTTAAGTTGAACTCCGTTCATGTATGTAATGTTTGAACTTGTTCAGAAAACTCTCAGGTGGCATTCCAAGTTGCTGCAGCGGGCAGAGTTGTAGCTATTAAAGACACCGTAACAATGGTTTATTATGCCTGCAGTTTATTATGCAGTGTTAAATTTCATTTTATGGTCATGTTCAAGCTGTTGGGCCCAATAATCAAAATGAAGAAATTTCAAATAAACAAAAGTTATTGATACTTAACTCTTTTGTATTGGAAGTGATCGATTTGACGAAACAGATAAACTCATCAGATCTCCGCAACAGTAACATGGCAAAACTTTAGAAAACAGAGTGAATCACGTGTTCAACACGCTGTCCTTAAGACATTAGCACCCGACTACACTCAAGAGTGATGCTATAGCCTCCACAGGGCGGATGCCTCCAGGATAAAACACCCTATTACACCTACTACTAGCACTCGTAGTAGATGCTTAATTTGAGCTTGGCATCTCCGAAAAAACCCTGAAGAAAAATCGTGAAAGCTTAAGAAAAATAATAGAAAAATATTTTTCTTTTGGTCTCTCCAAAAATATGGAGAAACCCTTTTTCCTTGGATTATTCTTTAGGTTGAGAAAAAAAACTTGTTTATACAATAACCTAGAACTACTTAAGAAGAGTGATTTTCATTTAAAATTGAAAACTCTCCATGTGGGACTAATGAGTTTTTCATTTAATTATGAAAAAAACAAAAATCTATTTATTTTTTTAAAGCCTTAAAATTCATATTTTTCCTTAAATGTTGTGCCCAATGTAGTTGTCTACACTTCTTTGATCAACGGACTTTGCAATTCAGGCCAGTTGAATAAGGCAAAGAGAATCTTTGACGAAATGGTTTGCAGGGAAATCTCAGGAAATATAAAAACATATAGTTGTTTAATTCATGGTCATTGCCTACATGGTCAATGGAAAGAAGCAAGAAGATATTTTGATGAAATGATGGATCGAGGAATTTTACCCGATGTAGTAACCTTTAGTATATTAATAGATTCACATTGTAAAGATGGGATGACGGAAGATGCTTGGGGGTTATTTGAACTAATGGACAAGTTAAACATACAACCAAATCAGATTACTTATAATTCAATGATCGACGGTCTGTGTTTGGCAGGTCGGCTGCAAGATGCGGTGAAACTGTTTGACTCGATGGTGGATAGGGGCCTTGAACCGAATGTTATCAATTACAGTATGTTAATGGATGGGTATTGCAAGAAGCATAAGGTGGATGAAGCTGTGCAGCTACTCAAAAAAATGAAACGAAATGGATTGAAACCCACAACAGTTACTTACAATATACTATTAAGGGGACTATACCGAGATGGAAGAATGAAGACTGCAAATAATTTGTTGAATGAGATGCAAACTTTTGGCATATCTCCGAATGAAGTTACATATGCTACCATGTTGGATGGTCTCTGCAAGAATGGAAAAATGAAGGAAGCAATAGAATTGTTTGAATCCATAATGGGTACAGGTATCTCATATAACATTGAAATGTACACCATTCTTATTCATGGTTTCTGTATGGCTGGCAGGTTGGCAGATGCAAGAAAATAGGATTAGTTCCTAATGTAGTAACATATAACACAATGATAGGTAGCCTATTTTATAACAGGATGTTCTTGGAGGCTAGCAAATTAATCATAGAAATGGAAGAGAAAGGTTGTTTACCAAATTCCAGAACATATAATACCATCATCAAGGGTTTTCTTGTAGGAAAGGTAACTGATAAAGCACTGCAATTTCTTCGCAAGATGCGCGGAAGAAAATTTGTACCAAGTGATTCTGTTGTTTCGTTGTTGGTATACACTCTCTCAACTGAACTGAAAAATCTAATGCTATTTTTGTGGGACATTGTAATCGTTGAGGGTAACAGTGAAAATCTAAACCTCTATCAAGCGTCAACATATTTTCAAAAATTTGAAAAACTTTGAGGGCCATTTCTGCAGCTTGATATATTTAAGGATGGATCTTTATTTCTCTCAAGTTCTTATTAGTTTTTCTTTGCCTTTATTTAGTTCTTACTGTCATCATAATGGTAGAGCTGTAGATAATACTTATATGAAAAAACAACAGACAATGGAATTTCGTTCTTTGGGTTTTAAATTCTTGTTCAGAAATTCTCGAGTGGCAATGTAAGGTTCCAGGCTTCTGCAGTGGTTAGGGATTTCAGTATGGCTATTTCAGAATGGAAATTTCTTTCAGATGGCAACTAGAGAAGCTTGATAAGGTACGTATACAGGGTTATTCTTGTACATTTTGATATGTTTAAGACCATCCGCATTGTTCTCAGTTTTTCAGCAGAAACTATAAAAGTAGTATCATGACTCCGTAACATGCCCAGCTGCAGTCTTTTCGCTTGGGTTTTTGGTGCACAGTTCTGTTTGTTGGACATCACTTAGGACTCAATATGTTATTGTATACACTTTTTTATATTTTCGCATCTTTTCTTTGTTTTTTTGCCTGCAATTTGTTATGCATTGTTCAAATTCATTTTGTGGTCATGCTCAAGCAATGGTTTCGGCAGTGGCAACTTAGTTTCTGAAAAGAGGCTAGATGTTAACTGAATCTCATGCAGACACATCTGTGATTTTATATCTGCCTCTCATTGTCTGTGGGTAAGTAATATCTTGACAGAGATAGTAAGCCACTGAAATTCTTGGTACATCTGTGACTGACTTGAGACTCTTTTCACAGTTCTGTATATGGAATAACTACAGAGATTAACAATTGATGTGAATAACTAAATGTTTGTTTGATTTGTTTTGTTATCAGTTCAGCTTCAAGCTAAACTTCTTCACAGAAACTCTTGAATGAATATCCCTCTAAACATGACAAGATATTCCACAAGGAAGATGTTTCAGTATCGTTTTGTTTCGACCTTTAAAAGTTTTCCGGCACCATGAAAGAAAATGTTGTGCACCCTTGGCTTAAATACAACATGATTTCTCTCTCTTGGTTGAGATACTGCTGAACCTGTGAGCTTACAGATAGAAGTTTGCTCTGTTGCCGATGGAGCAACAAAGAAGGAATTAGGTTGTGCGAAAGAGTACATGGTGAAACAGATGGAGATTGAGTTGGGTCAATCAATGGAAATGGGAACCATACATGCTGGAAACTTTTTGGGGAGTTGTCTTATATCTCTGCTTTCTCTCTGTACTACAGTGCTAAGACTTCTGTAATAATGTTAAACTCTTGAATCTCCGGAGGCGTTTGTGTTCCCATCTTGGCATGACCAACCAGGCAATTAAAGCTTCCAATAAGCAGTTCGAAAGTCAGGTATTTTAGTTCTGTGTTTTCCTTCTGACTTGTGTGTTTGCTTGACAGAGCCAAAATACTGAAATACCAATTGTAATCGTTGTAATTTAGGGTCTTTTAGATCTGATGTTTTTCAAAAGGTTCGAACTTGGAACAGCAGAACCAATGCAGCAGCTTAGGGTGGAACAACAAGCAATTTTGTCCACAAATTCAATTAATATAAACTGTTGATCTTTGCACGGAGAAGACAAATTTAATCTATATTATGGCATCAGAGAAGGAACTGCTACTAAATTATGATGATGCTTTATCAAAGCCATGAAAAGAAATCATTGTTCTGCTCCTGATTGAAGGAGCCTATTTCAGTAGCAGCTGCTGTCAGTTACGTGATAACCCAGGGATTTGACGAGAAGAAGCTACTATGAGGTTTGAGAAGCAGCAATGCCTAGTTTCCTTCTCTTACCTGTGGAATTATCTTTTCTCTTACTCTCTTTACGGGGTTATTAATTCCTTAAATCATTGATTTTTATTAGGAATCTATTGTAGTATTGCTCAACAGTAAGAAACAGGCAAGGCTATGCCTGTGTGCCAGATGACAAGTTAACGTTTTTTCAACAATCTTAGTTTTTATTTATCTATCAAAACAATAATTACATAGTGGGATTAGTAGGTTAGTTGAACTTTGTCATTTGGAAAGAAGTTTGAGTTGCCAGCCACAGCCTGAGCCAGGGCAAATATACTGTATAATGTGAAGTAGAAATAGAAATTTATAGTTTTGGCCAGAGTGTATGCAATACTGTTTGCTATTCTGGGAGTGACATTGCTATAACTGCCTTATATTATCCCCTTCTAAGTGCAGATGCCTCTGCGCCTCTGCTTTGTGCTTCACTGCCCATTCAATTCCACCCCTAACAAAGCTTTGGCCTTCTGCATGTTCCTTGTCCACACCACAACTACATAATGGCATTGCGCCACATTATCCGCTTCATCAATCCAAATCCAGTAGTATATAGGAGTTGTTTTAAGGCCATTACATGTATGATTTTAGGGATTTAATCCAATTGGAATTAGGGATTCAATCCAATCAAAATTAGGGCTTTTGATCAATCGGAATTGGGGGGTTTCAAGAACAGGAACAAAATAAGACTGCAAACCATTAAAATCAGAAAAGAAAAATAGAGATAATACTGAGAATCCATTTCATTAGATTGATCAAATCAGAACTCAGACAGATAGAAAACCTCCAACAACACATTTACAGAGATAGAAACCCCCCCTCATTATCATAATCAAGCACGTTCACCTCTGATTCTCCTGGCAAGTTGAATATCTTTAGGCATAATAGTAACTCTCTTAGCATGAATAGCACAGAGATTAGTATCTTCAAATAATCCGACTAAATAAGCTTCAGCTGCTTCTTGTAACGCTGCAACTGCTGAACTCTGAAATCTCAAATCAGTTTTAAAGTCTTGAGCTATTTCACGAACTAATCGTTGAAACGGCAGTTTACGGATCAACAGTTCAGTACTCTTTTGGTATTTTCTGATTTCACGAAGAGCAACAGTTCCTGGCCTGAATCTGTGTGGTTTCTTCACTCCTCCTGTTGCTGGTGCTGATTTACGAGCTGCTTTCGTTGCTAATTGCTTCCTTGGGGCTTTTCCTCCCGTGGATTTACGAGCTGTTTGCTTTGTACGAGCCATTTGCAGAGATCTCTGATTAGGGTTTAGAGAGATTGATTGAGTGATTTGAGGCTTTGGGATTTTGGAATGGGAATTTATAGAGGAGAAAAAGAGAGATTGTGATTTTTTTATCAACGGTTGATGATGAATGAGAAGGTTTCATACGGATTATGGGTTTTGGTTTTTGCTGTTTTTCTATTGGTTTAAAAGGTGTCATACGGATGGGGGAAGTATTTTGTTTTATTGTTATCAACGGTTGATATTGATTTGAAGGTTTCATACGGATTGGGAAATTGAGTGAAAACTTTGGACGAGCTTAAAATTGAATTATTTTTTTTAAAGAATCGGAAGTGGCGGGATTTTCGTACCCCCAAGTTTTGTATTTATTTTTCCATGGTGCTGTTGTGAAATCACGCATGAAACTGATTTACTCACCATTTCTGAAATTGAAGCTTCTGCTTATGTCCGGGGCATTGAACCTAGCTACTACCTGTTCAAACCAAGACATATATAACATACTGATGTGGCCGAGCAATAGCCTATTTAAAGATTAGAAACCCGAGTGTTATAATTTAGCTCAAAAAAGGTCTATTTTAATGGAAACGGGCCAAAGATCAAGACATGTCACTTCGTCGCATGGTCTTTGGAATTTAGCTAAATTCCATTTTTTAGGGCTTCAAACAGGCGTTTTTGCTATTTCAGAAAAAAATTTTGTTTTATTAATAACTTCTTCGTTAGGAGTCCGTTTGGGTTGTCGTTTGTGGCAAATAACTTTATTTTAAGAGCACTTTTATTATTTTAGGTCGACCAAAATTTGTCAAAAATAGAAAATTAGGATTTGAATCGGTTTATTGAGTTTTTTCATCCTTTCTTGCGCAAGTTAAGGTTTTTCCCAAAGTCTATTTAAGAGTCTTCAAATTTTTTGTTTTTTTTTATTGAAACGGCAAAATTCATTCCAAGAGTGATGAGAGAGCACAAAAAGTACAAGGACAACAAAAGTTCCAAAAGTCTTCAAGTTATTGTTCTACACAGTTGAATTTGATTAATAAAATTATTTTCTTAAACTTGTTCAAGTTTGATTTTTATTTATAGTCGGGAAATTGAGGTCTAAATAATTATCTATGTTCATAGTCATTATTCCTAGGAATAATTCGAGGTCTAAATAAAACTTTCCTTTTCTTTCTTTTCAATAACATCCGTTGCATCAGTTGGTATCAGAGTAAAGTCGATTCTAGGGTTGATAAGATGCCACCAAGATTAGCAATCGGTCGTGGTCGTGGTCGAGGTCTAGTGGGAGTTCCAGAAGATTTGAATCTATGGAGAGAAGAATTAATAGAAGAAATTCAATGTATGCTGACTCGAGTAACATTCGGCGTGAAGAAGATGAAGGAGAAGAATTTAATCGTGAAGATAGAATAATCCAACGAGAAGATTCCGATCGCTAGAAGGCAGGAATAAAGGTAGAGATTCCAGAATTTTATGGTGATTTAGAACCAGAAGAGTTTTTTTCTTGGTTGAATACGATTGAGGATATCTTGGAATTTAAATATGTGCTAGATAATAAATGGGTTTTGTTGGTAGAAATTATGTTCCGTGGGAGAGCTAACTCATGGTGGAAACAACACAAACTAGAATGCAGTCCTAAGGGAAAAGAAAAGTTAGTCTCATGTGAGAAGATGAAGAAACACATGAGAGTAATTTTTGCGACATAACTATATTGGCATGATGTATCAGCAGTTGCAAAACCTACGCAAAGGAGCAAGTTCTATTGATGAGTACACCAAGGAGTTTTATCGACTACTTACTCTTAACGACTTGTCAGATTCGGATGCGCAAAAAGCCGCCCGTTATGTTGGTGGTCTCCCTCAACAATATCAGGATACACTCAACATTTTTGACTGTAGCACTATTTTAGATGCACATCATAGAGCAAGGCATATAGGGAAACAAGGGGGATGTATAAGTTCAAATTGGGGTATTAATGTGGTAGCATCTCCAACAGGTAACCA
Source organism: Papaver californicum (assembly GCA_023531435.1). NCBI lineage: Eukaryota > Viridiplantae > Streptophyta > Magnoliopsida > Ranunculales > Papaveraceae > Papaver > Papaver californicum. The sequence continues at coordinate 5,741 of JAJJMC010013944.1, read as the reverse complement.
TCGTACTTCAACACCTAGTACATCTAATAAACCTAATTTTACGGTTGTACCAAATAAAGCACCAGCCAACATTTTTGGATCTCGATGTCATAAGTGTGGTGAATATGGACACAAAGGCAGTGACTGCCACAAAGGAGAATGGGTAAATAAGGTGATGTTTGTTGAAGAAAACAATAACGATGATAGTAAGACTCAGTTTGATCTTGAAGAACCTATTGATGAAATTGTTTCTGGAGATCAAGGAGTGAACTTTGTGGTGAGAAGAAGTTGCCTTACACCGCGTCAAGAAGATGGTGACTTATGATTGCGCACCAATATATTCCAGTCAACCTGCACGATAGAAGAAAAGGTTTGTCATCTCGTTATTGATCCTGGCAGCTGCGAGAATCTGGTTTATGAAGAGGTAGTAAACGATTCAAGCTGGAAACCAAAGAGCATCCACATCCCTACAAGCTTTCTTGGCTTAAGAAAGGAAATGAGGTAAAAGTAGATAAACGTTGTTTGATTTCTTTTTCAATTGGTGACAATTATAAAGATAAAGTATTGTGTGATGTTATGAACTAATCTCTGGTCGTTCAAGAAGTTTGAAGATGATATAGAAGATGCGGGTGAATTGTATGTGTTGATTAGTAAAGAAGAACAGGCTGAAAGTAGTATCCCCATTACAGCTCAACCTTTAATTGAAGAATTTGTAGATGTCTTTCATAATGATTTGCATGATAAGTTACCTTCACTCTGGGATATTCAACATCATATTGATCTAATTCCTGGTTCGATCTTTCCAAACAAAGCGCATTACAGAATAAGTCCTAAAGAGCATGAAAAACTTCCTCGTCAAGTAGAAGACTTGTTACAAAAGGGATTGATCCGACAGAGTCTTAGTCCATGTGTAATACCGGCCTTGATGATCCCAAAGAAAGATGGTACGTGGAGGATGTGTATTGACAGTCGCGTGATAGACACATTTTTTGTGTCTTAATTGTTCTCATATTTATATTGTTATTTCTCATTTGTTTTATTAATAATGTTTGTTTTTATGTTTTTAGGTATTTTTGTGGAATTAATAATTGTGGAAAATGTGGATCGAAAAATGTTGAAAGCACCCAGAAAAAATGATAAAGGCACCCACCTTAATTGATAAAGAAACCCATGTGTTGGATGAAGGAACCCACACTCATTTCAAATTCAAAGTAAAGAAAAAATGAAATAAGTAAACAGTGGTTCAGGCGGACGTTGGCAAGAACTGGTTGTGGTTGTAAGGTGACGTCAAAGAATGAGAAGTAAAATAAGTTAAAATGTTTTATTTTGGAGAAGTGGAGTAAGTGGTTTAGGGTTCGACAGGTTGTTGACCAAGGGAAAGCTTAGGAAAAAGTTAGAAAGATGCACAAAGGAATCCTTGATAGATTCTGGATTAGAGCTCACCTGAGCAGTTCCTAAGCAACTACTTTGACTTTCGTGAAATGTGGAGCATCTGGAAGATATCCATGGGCTATCTTGAGTGATTTATGTTACATGCTATCTTCGGTCGCTTCGCGAAGTGCCTCTGAGGCTTCATGATTGAGTGAGGCTAGCTTATTTCCTAGCGAGGTTTCGCTTCGAGGGCAACTCTTTCATCCAGCCGATAGACAAGAGGGAGAGGGCGGCTGTAGCTATGCTACCGAGTTGGATTGACTTATACCCAATCCTTTTATGCGTCTGGTTCATCATCTCCTTCCAAGATGGTGAATCCAACTCCTATTCCACCTGATAAAAAAGATAATACTAATGGCGTGAAGCCCTTTAATCAAGTGGTGAGGCATTATCTCACGGCTGCGAAGGACAAGACAGAAAAGGGACAGGTTGTTTCAGTAGTTGATTACTGGAGGCTTAGCTAAGACTGCTAGCTTTTACGATCCGCTTAAAGACCAAGAGGCAAGAACGTGGCTGAGAAGGAGTGGCTCGGTTAAATGGGACATGAGAAAGGTCAATTGAGAGCTGTAAGAGGAAGTAAATGAAAGAGAATATATAGGAGGCGTGAAAGAAGCTTGTGGGACCAGTGGGACTTGGTTTTGAAAAGTAGAGTAAACCCTAGTTAGCAACTCAGAATTCGGCAAACATACAGAATGGCAAAAGTACGAGTATTATACGGATTTCGGAAAAGTCATTTTCAGTTAAAAATCCGGTCAACAGGTCATGGTTCAGACCAGTAATTCAAAACGACATACATACATATATAATTCGTTTTCAAAATATGAATTCGGCCTACATCATACTATAAGAAAAGATATTCTAATATAATTTTACATAGAAACATGATTAAAATGGGAAAAGTGTTTGGTGGATCGGTGAGTCAGTGTGCTAACCAGTGAATCAGCGTGTTTAACCGAATTCGCATATTATTCGGGGTCGAGCATGCGGGAAAAGTGTGAAATATGATGTTGGGCGTTGGATAGAGAGAGAAGAGTAGTGTGTTGGTTGGTGGGACACAAGTAAAACAAGGTGAAGTTGACGTTTGAGGGCATCCACAGTCACGCGACCAGACTATAAGATTAAAGATCAAAAAATTTAGTCTTTACTCCTGCCCAAGAACAGCCGTGTATATTCAAGCGGTGCTCTAGCAATACGCCTGGGGTGGGGCGAAGTCTTAGCGATACGTTTGGGAAGACGGACGTAGTTCTAGGATTTCGCTTGATCGAGACGGTGTCGTAGCGTAACGCCTGATGTGGAGCGGAATCTTAACGTAACGCCTGTGTTTAGACAGTATCTTAGCACCACGCCCAAGAGACGGACGGTATTCCAGAAGCGCGCCTAGTGGGGCGAAGTTCTAACATCCCGTCTGAAGAAATGGTACGGGCGGTGTCCTAGCGCACCGCCTGATATATCCAAGCGGAGCACTAGAGTACCGCTTGGCTTAAGTTATTATTTAAGTTAGTTAATTTGTTAATTAGTTAGTAGTTAGTAGTTAGTACGTACCATTTGGATTACTTAATTAGTTAATTAGTTAGTATCACTGGTAATTAGTTAGTTAGTTCTAATTGGTTTAGTTAGTTAATTAGTTTAGTTAATTTGCTTAGATTAGTTAATTTGTTTAGCTTAGTTAATTGGCTTAGTATACTTAATTTATTATGGTTTGCTTTGGGCGGAGCCTTAGCATTCCGTTTGGACCAGGCGGCATGCTACCAATGCGCTCAAACTGAGTGGTGTTCCAGTAGCACGCTTGTGGGTAGGCGTTACCCTGGTACACCGTTTCATCAGACGAAGCCTCAGCATAACGCTTCATCAGGTGAACTACCAACGCATCGCCTGTGTTTCTGAACGAATTTCTAGGACACCACTTGATGCTGAACGGAATACTAGGAACCTGCTTGATCATAATGTTTAGTCGTCGATTGAAGATTACTTTTCATCAGCTACAGTTGATTTCATCGATTATCGACTTCTTTTAATCGCACGACTGCGCTTCGTTTTTCTGGAGTAAAGATCAAAAGTAATCTTTGATCAGTGTTTTCGTCGCATGATTGCAGTTGCTCTGAAGTGTGGAAGCAAGTGGGGACAACGTCTGGGTGGTCAAAGGTGTGTGTACGGAACATAGAGAAGAAAGAAGTTGATGTGGCATATTTCTATTGGATGAACTTGTATAGGTGGCATAATTTTACTGGTTGGTGACTTGGTGAATAAAATGAGAAAAAGGAAACAGGCTATTTGAATGTTATATATACTCTTTGGAGAAGAAATTAGAGAGGGTGTGGCACGGCCAATTTTGAGGTCCGGGTCCGGAGAGAACATTATTTTTGAGTTTTTTTTTTCTTTTAGTTCTTCCCCACTTTATAATGGGTAGTTAAACCAAAACATTGAGATAATGGAGGAAGCCAATTTTCATAATTAAATTATAATTATTTCTGATTTTTTATAATTTTTTATTGGTTTTAATAGATTTATAATTTTTCTTAATTATTTGAGATTTTGTTTGATGGCATATACTGAGATTTAAAGAGCTTTTGATACGTCATGCTTATAATTTACATCTAATGTTTTAAAAATCTACTTTTGGCAAAGAATCAGAATCAATAATATTGGTTAGAATTGTTAAGAATCAATAGTTATCACTTGATATGATTAGTGGTGGAATCCTGAGTCCCAGATCTCTTAAGTTTGATATCATCTTTTGTATATATTTGCTAGACTAAAATTAGAATTAGGTCTACAATCAATCTTAACAAGTCCAAGTGAACGATAACTCTATTTACCACTTGTCTACAAATTCATCATCGCGCTATCAACAAAATCACAGTCAAATACCATTTTCATATTCCAAGGTTGGATGACTTGTTAGATCAGTGGAGTGGAGTGAAAGTGTTTAGCAATCTAGATTTGAAAGCGGATACCATCAGATAAGGATTCGTGAAGGTGACGAGTGAAAAACTTCTTTTAAAACTCGACAGGGTTTATATGAGTGGTTGGTTATGCCATTTAGTTTGACCAATTCGCCAAGTACATTCATGCATACCATGAATCAAGTACTGAGATACTTTATCGGTACTTTTGTGGTCGTTTATTTTGATGACTGGTCGTGTCGTAATCAATCACAATAATCAAGTTCTAACTCTCTAAAATAGATTTAAATACAGGGATAAGAACAAGTTCGTTCCCACAGAGAGGCAATTAAATTGTTATCTACTTTCAATTACGTGAGTGACAGGGGGGGGGGGGGTTGTTATTTTACTTAAACTAAATTAAACTAACGTAAATTAAAGAAAATTAATAAAAAGTAAATCAGGGATGAGAAGTATTGGTTAGAGAATTCATCGTCCGTTTTCCAACATGTTATTAATCAAAGCATACTCAACGTTCATGCATTAGTAATACCAAAAACCCTAAAGTAGCCAGTTATCTCGTCTACTTCGGCAAAACTCCTAATATCATCAAAGAATGAGTACCTCCACCCTTTGAATTCTTAGCACCGGATAACCTGAGTGAGTACCTCCACTCGAGTTCAATCCAATGATAGCTATGGTCTTTGTGAGTTGAGGTTAATCTAAGTAACCCGGTGCAATTGGCCACTCGGATTCAACCTAGGTCAAGCTTCTATACATACTTGCATGGCAATTTTAAGTATCGTTAACAAATATGTTATACTACCTATAACCGGAGTCCCTCGACAGATTCGACTCTTAGAACTCCAGTTTAGTTGTAGATATCAACCTATTTACCTGATTCCGGACTCAAACAAATAAGCAATCAATCATATGTAATACTATAATCAGTAGAACATGAACGATATTAAAAATAACATGAAATTATGAGCATGCGCCACTCAATCAATAAACATGTTTTCTAACTTCAGATTACATCCCTAACCAATATAGAGGGTTTAGATCATCATGGGTTTCTCAAAACCCATGGAAATCAATAAAGAAAATACAATCAAACCCGGAAAGATAGCGAAGAATTGTTTCTGCAGAATCGCCTGTATGAAAAAGTGGCCAGCCTTCAAGTTGCGCTGTCCCCTTTTCCTTGCTGTGTTCTCGCGCCTCCTTTCTTCTCCTCAAACCTAATCTCATGTATGATAACGTGAACTAGATGATGTTCTATTTCCAGCCAACTTCTCCCTCTTATACGTGAGGGAAATTCCATCCCAACCGAGAATCCTTGCGTTTTTAGCTTTCCTTACGTGAGTAGGCTTGTGTCCTGCCTTGTATAGTCAACCTGACCCCCAAATATCCCTTGGACCTCCAACATGTGCTATAGCTACCTCCCCAAAA
>JAJJMC010013943.1:2500-10986 GCA_023531435.1 Papaver californicum | reverse complement strand
TGCTTTACCAATAGTAGAGACTCAATCTGGGGATGTTTCGGCTTATATCCCTACCAACGTAATTTCCATTACAGATGGACAAATATTCTTATCCGCCGATCTATTCAATGCCGGAATCCGACCTGCTATAAATGTGGGGATTTCTGTTTCCAGAGTAGGATCTGCGGCGCAAATTAAAGCCATGAAACAAGTAGCTGGCAAATTAAAATTAGAGCTGGCTCAATTCGCAGAGTTAGAAGCCTTTGCACAATTTGCTTCTGATCTCGATAAAGCAACTCAGAATCAATTGGCAAGAGGTCAACGATTACGTGAATTGCTCAAACAAGCCCAATCGGCCCCTCTCACCGTGGAAGAACAGGTAATGACTATTTATACCGGAACGAATGGGTATCTTGATTCGTTAGAAATAGATCAGGTAAAGAAATTCCTCGTTCAATTACGTACTTACTTAAAAACGAATAAACCTCAATTGCAAGAAATCATATCTTCTACCAAGAAATTTCCGGAGGAAGCAGAAGTTCTTTTGAAGGAAGCTATTAAGGAACAGATAGAACGGTTTCTACTTCAGGAACAAGCATAAAGAAGTTGATTACTCTTAGTAAATCGTCGAGAAACGTTTCTTATTTAAATCATTCCAAATATCTTTCTTGACATAAAAAGATAAAAAAATAGATGGAAATAAATTGCGTCCAATAGGATTTGAACCTATACCAAAGGTTTAGAAGACCTCTGTCCTATCCATTAGACAATGGACGCCTTTTCATTCCGTATTTTCTCTTTCTCGTTTTCCTTTACTATCTTCCTATTTGTAAAAAAGGAACCAGGTTCTTTTGTGAAAAAATTGAGGGAATAAATATGCTTATTTACTTTAATGATGCGTATATCAGAATTAAAATGGAGCGGGTAGCGGGAATCGAACCCGCATCGTTAGCTTGGAAGGCTAGGGGTTATAGTCGACGTCGATTCAGCCTTTCTTTTTGACGTCTCTAATTCAAAACCGAACATGAAACTTTGGTTTCATTCGGCTCCTTTATGGAAAATGGATAGATTCCAAAATCTAAGTTGTAAAAAAAATTTTGACCCATAACACCTATGTTAGCTTTTTTGTCTGAATGCATTCAAAACAACTCGCTTTATAGATGATCCCTCTAGAAGGGGGTAATTCTAACAAATACTTCTAGTTATTTCGTTCTCTATTTCTACTGTGCGAATCCTGAGGAAAAGAGTTGTGTTTCCACCGAGCTGAAACAATATGTTGATGGCCCTAGTAAAACAAAGTCATCATTTAATAGCTATTTCGCTTCAATTTCCCTTCTACAAAGAAAAAAAGGAAGATCTAGTTACGATTGAAATACACTTTTTTCTTCATCCATGGACCCTTTATTCATACTCATTTAATTGGAAGTTTTGATCCAACTAAAAAAAATTATGCTTCGCAATTCCATAATCCAATTTTCCATTTTAAATTGACCCTTGGATACAAATCACGAGAATGTATATTCTTCCTCAAATCTGTCATTGAGAGGTAAAGGATAAAATCCTTTTAAGAAAGAAAGTTTTTGATCGGAATACAAATTAACCGAAAGACCCCTTAACTATTTAAGGGATTAATAGAACGAATCACACTTTTACCACTAAACTATACCCGCTACAATTGATTATTGTATATGAATGGAATCTTTGTCGAACAAGGGAATCCTACATAATCAAGATAGGATCAGAATAGAATTATTAAATTGGAGCGTTGACGCTTTTTGTCGGGAGAACTTGATGAGGTAGGAAAAGAAGTCTTATTAAACAAAAGGGTTATATCTTTTTATTTTGCTGGGCTGGGGGGTTCTTTAAAGAAAGAGCCACTGAAGTCACAAAAAATTGTGTAAGAATCCGTAGCTCCGTTTTTTCAACCCTCCAATCCTTTAGAAGAAAATACAAAATTTTCTCAAAAAAGAGAGAAAGTTTGACTCTTTCATTTTTTGAAAATACCCTTTCCCTATTTATTTTATTCATATTCCGCCGGTAAATTTTAGGAATTCGAGCCAATCAACTGGATCTAGTATAAAAACCCGGAGTCTTTTTTATGGACTCAACTCAAGTCTTCAAATAAAGACTGCCCTTGAAGAAATAACGAAATTAGAGTTATAATATTAAGAAATAGGATAGGTCCCTCTTTTTCCAAATTGATAAAAAAAGCAAAGACACTTCTATCCTATACCATAAGATTGGAAATAGTCTTACGTGTTCCTGTCGTTGTTGTTTCAATAACAAGTATTTTTGTTTTCAAATCAGAGAAATGAGTTGATCCATCATTCATTGCGTTGGAATAAAGTAAGAAATGGCCCGGCTAGGTACTGACCAGGCCGGGGAATAAAAGGAGCTTTCGGCTAAAAAAGGGGGGATATTTTTTTTCTTTCTATGGAAGATATACCCATTATCGAAATGAAATTCGAGTTGGATTGCTAATCCAATTTGTATCTATCTTATCTATCTATAGAATAAAGTGAAAGAAAAAATAAAGACTTTTTGGCTTCAAGCGTAACCGTAACATAGTAATTTTTTCAATTTGGAGAGATGGCTGAGTGGACTAAAGCGGCGGATTGCTAATCCGTTGTACGATTTATTTGTACCGAGGGTTCGAATCCCTCTCTTTCCGTTTCCTCCGATGACTTTCTTTTTTTTGCATTCAAAAAAAGATCGAGACCTTTTCATTGCATTTTATCTTATTTTCTCATAGTTAAATGTCTGGAATAAAAAAAAAAAGAAAATGAATAAACCAACAAGCAAGAAAAAAGCTTTTTCCTCTTTTTTATTCCTCACGTCCAGGATTACGTCCTGGATCATTAGATAGGAATCCGAAGATAAAAAGAGAAACAAAGAATATCACTACTGTGTAAACAAAGAGTTTGAGAGTAAGCATTACACAATCTCCAAGATCATTTTTGTAAAAAAAGGGAATAGACTATCCTTTTTTATACCACATATCCTCTTTTTACACCAAGAAACGAAGTAGTTTCTCGAAAAGAAAGTAATTTTTCGAAATTCGTTTGTAATAAGATTCTTTCGTTACGGAAACGCTTTTTTATGACACAATTCTATATTATATTGTGGGGGACCCTAAATTGAATAGGGCCCTTGAAGTAGAAGGTCAAGTTGGGGAGGTGATCAAGATTTCTCGCAATTATCCAAGAATTCAAATGTTTGGATCGAGGGTTCAGAATATAAGACTTAGCTGATCTTATTAATTGTTAGACTCTTTTTTTATCAAAAAATCATACATGTTTGTAGGACAGTAGTAAAAAAATATCATCGAAAACTTACAGCAGCTTGCCAAACAAGGGCTAAGAGAAGAAAGAGCACAGGTATTACTGGCATAACATCTACAATTGGATTAAAAAAAGCATAAGCCTCGGGCAATTTGGCGAAGAAAAAACTACTCGAATGAAGGGCAGAATTAAGACAGATACAGATCAAACTAAAGATATTAAGCATAACAAACATTTCCTTCTTGGAGATAATTGTATTTTGATTGAGTCATTGATATTAAGGAAAAAAAGGAAGAAAGTAAGGTAGATTCAAATTCTTCTTTTTTTTTACTTGCTCAATCACAAATCCTTCAATTCTCAACCGAGAACAGAAGGAGTCATACTTTCATACAATATCTTAATTGAATTCTATGTAATGATCAATAAATTAAGTTAAATTCTACAACTATATGCATTAAATCCTAGCAACAATCTACTCTATTCCATAGAGATTTGGGTGGGAATTGACGAATAAACAATACGGATATTAGTGTTTATTGGTGTCAAATATAAATATAAATGGGGCGTGGCCAAGCGGTAAGGCAACGGGTTTTGGTCCCGCGACTCGGAGGTTCGAATCCTTCCGTCCCAGAGCAGTCCAATTAGGTTCAAAGTGTAATGTTGAATAAAATCGAATCTTTTTTTCTGAGTTCTACTGATTCTTTTCTGAATCATATCTTACCCTTTTTCTCGCAAAACAACCCAGGGCAAATGACATGCCGATAGAGCGAGATCTATTTCCTATCCTACCTGGCCAGGAAATAGCTCAATAGTTGAATTCAAAAATGAGATGGGCTCTTCCGCGTCTGCCTGTTCCATCGATATTCCTAGTTGCTTAGAAAGACTTTATGGTCTATATCCATAAAAAAAAAAAGAACGCATTCAAAGTGAAAATGCGAAAAAGCTCTACCTTACCCCCCTATCACTAAAGTAAATAGTGGAGTCCAGTTATTAGTTATTAATTCTCTGTGGATCTTGGAAGTCTAAACTAAACAAGAAGGGGCTCTTGGGACTAATTGAATTTTCATTCCATCACCGAGATAATGATTCATTCAAAATAGATGGGTGATTGAGTCGGAAATGAGATATCTATTAAACCTTTTTAACTACAGGCTATGATCTGATTACTAAATCCTTTAATTGATTTCACGATCAAATAATCAAAATTCTATTGAAATAGAAAATTTGAAAAACGAAACGCTTTTCATGATGTTTTATCAATCTTTGGTTCTCGAAGAGATGTGAGATTTGTTAACTTTAATTCTATCAACTCATTTCTGGCCTTTCCAGTTCATTGGACTCGTTTCTTTGGTTAATACTTAATATTCATTTTGTTCCGGTATTAGAAATATAATGAAAGACCCTTCTTTTTTTTAGTTAGGTGTTTTGTTTTTAGCTTAGTTGTTCGAGAAAGGTTGAATCTTTCATGATTGATGGTCTTGAACAATCTGTTCTGTTGAAGATGCAGATTAAAGAAAAGCGTTTTTTTCTTCATTTTCTTTATTAATTCTTTTGCTCATAGAATAAAAGATAGGGTTAATTAAATTGAATCCTTTGCGGAGACTTCTCCAGAAAAAAGGACCTTTCCATATAGAAAAAGAAAGTATGAAAGTATAGATTACTATGTACCGATTGAACTAATGACTATTCATGATTCCATATTGAATCAATTCCATACCGGCTCCAAACTAGAGGAAAGTTATGGTAAAACTTCGTTTAAAACGATGTGGTAGAAAGCAACGTGCGACTTGAAGGACATGATCGGTTGTGGATTCTTACATCCACCATTTTATATAGGAATGAAGGTGCTCTTGGCTCGACATAGTTTGTTCTGTTCCACTAGAACAATCCCTTTTTGCTGGGTTGTAAATAGTACATGATGGAGCTCGAGTAGAAAGTATTGATTCATTTCTCAGGGGCAAGGGTCTAGGGTTAGTGTCAATCAATAAGTCGGAACAACTTCGTAAGTATATCTTCAATATAGAAATAGAAAGGATCCAATTCGAGCAAACGTTTCAAAAAAAGGAAATTCTTTTCTTGGAATTGTCAAAAAACGAAACTATTTTGATCAAAACAAAAGTGTATCGCATGGGAATCAATCCTTCATCTGATTCTTCGATAGAAAGAAATCACAAAAGGTATGTTGCTGCCGTTTTGAAAGATTAAATATCACCGAAGTAATGTCTAAACCCAATGATTCAAAGCAACGATAAAGGATCCCGGAACAAGAAAACACCATTTTCTGTTGTCTCAACAATAGGTTCGGTCAGGGCGAGGAATAAAAAATGGACTCTAAACAAGACAAAGCAAGGGGGTTAGAGACAGCTCAATAAATAAAATGCCTAAGCTTAAGGATTTTCCTTTGAGCTCTTTGATAATTATACAACTTGAGTTATGAGTACGAATGTTTTTTCTTTTCTGCGGGAAGGAAGAAAAAAAGGAATTCAAAAAAAGTCTAATGGATTTTATTATTTTCTCAATCTATTTGGAACTATATACATAAATTCAAATCATTCTTTCTCGAGCCGTACGAGGAGAAAACCTCCTATACGTTTCTAGGGGGGGCGTTGTTCATCTACATCTATCCCAATGAGCCATCTATCGAATCGTTGCAATTGATGTTCGATCCCGAAGAGAAGGAAGAGATCTTCGAAAAGTGGGTTTTTACGATCCGATAAAGAATCAAACTTATTCAAACGTTCCCGCTATTCTCTATTTCCTTGAAAAAGGCGCTCAACCCACAGGAACCGTTCATGATATTTCAAAGAAGGCAGAGGTGTTTAAGGAACTTCTTCCCGGTAATCAAACGAACTTTAAATAATGAACAAAGATAAAGAAAGTGAGGGTTCCATAATGTGAACTTCCTGGAATTTCTTCTTTTTTCACTCTTTTTTTTTTGTTCTATTTATACGAATTTACTATTAGATTGCTTTCATATAATCCCATATTATCGATTCTCGAATATTATCGATTCTCGAAATAATGAAATATTTTTTCTTGATATGGTTTGGTTTTTGTTAGGATGACACCAAGAAAAGGGGGTTAAGCTTGCTTATTGTCCCTTTTGTTATATTCGGGTTTTGTCTTTTTTTCTTTATGTTTTCAACGTTCATATTGACAATAGTGTATTGAACAAATATAATTGGATCGTGGATAAATGGATCTATTTATCCACGTCCCATAAGTTTTGTTTTTTACTTCAAAAAAAGTGCTCGTTAGATTTGCTGTAACACAAGAGGACCCTTTTTTATGAAAAAATAGACAAATAAAGGAGAATCTCTCTTTTTTTATCTGGGAATTTCTTCTATTTTCATATGATTTGTTCATTTTTATATTCCGAATCGGTCCTAAAAACCTTTTGTCGATTTGTTGCTAGTTTAATCCTTTGATGTGGCCGTTCAATCTAATCTATTTCTTTTTTTATTTCGATCATATCTACACACCATAATTACATTATTTGGGTTGCTAACTCAACGGTAGAGTACTCGGCTTTTAAGTGCGGCTAGATTCTTTTACACATTTGGATGAAGCAACGGATTCGTCCATACCATTGGTAAAGTTTGTAAGACCACGACTGATCCTGAAAGGGAATGAATGGAAAAAATAGCATGTCGTATCAATGCAAAACTCTGAGAATTCTTCATCCTTACCAGATCGGTACAAAATATTGTTTGAATTCTTGGAGCGTGACAAAAGAAATTCACGGATGGGTCGAGTGAATAAATGGATAGAGCCATACGGCTCCAATTATAGGTAAATAAAAAGCAACGGGCTTTTGTTCTTAATTTGAATGATTACCCGATCTAATTATACGTTAAAAATATATTAGTGCCTAACGCGGTAAAAGGTTCTCCTATAAGTGGATTATCTATTTTTTTATAAATCCTAACTATTCACTATATCTTCATTATAGTATGGAGGGGAGACGAATGTGTAGAAGAAGGGGTATATTGATAAAGATTCATTTTTTCCAAAATCAAAAGAGCGATCGGGTTGCAAAAATAAAGGATTTCTAACCATTATCAATTGGATTAAAAAAGGGAGGATCCGTTGATTAGCCTATCTGTATCCGAGGTGTCTAGTCTTTTATTACTATATACCTTGTTTTGACTGTATCGCACTATGTATCATTTGTGAACCCAAGAAATCCTTTGCCTTTGTTTCAAATCGAATTTCAAATGAAGGAATTAGAAGCATATTCCAAAATAGATAGATCTCGGCAACAAGACTTCCTATATCCACTTCTATTTCAGGAGTATATTTATGCACTTGCTCATGATCATGGTTTAAATGGATCAATTCTTTATGAATCCGTGAAAAATGTAGGTTATGATAATAAATCCAGTTCACTGCTTGTGAAACGTTTAATTACTCAAATGTATCAACAGAAACATTTTCCTTTTTTGAGTTCGACAAATGTTTCTAAACAAAAAAATTTTGTTGCGCACAACCCAAATGTTTATTATCAAATGATATCCGAGGGGCTTGCAGTCATAGTAGAAATTCCATTTTCACTACGATTAGTATCTTTTCTAGAAGGAAAGGATAGAAAATCTCAAAATTTACGATCAATTCATTCAATATTTCCTTTTTTAGAGGATAAATTATCACATTTAACTCATGTGTCAGATATACTAATACCCTACCCTGTCCATCTGGAAATCTTGGTTCGAATCCTACGCTCTTGGATACAAGATGTCCCCTCTTTGCATTTATTGCGATTCTTTCTCCATGAGTATCGTAATTGCTATAGTCTTATTACTAAAAAAAAAGAAATTTCCTTTTTTTCAAAGGGGAATCAACGCTTTTTCTTCTTCCTATATAATTCTCATGTATATGAATGCGAATCCATATTCTTTTTTCTCCGTAAACAATCTTTTCGTTTACGATCAACATCTTTTAGAATCCTTCTTGAGCGAATAAATTTCTATGGAAAAATGGAGCATCCTGTAGTAGTGTTTAGTAATTATTTTCAGACCTTCCTATGGTTCTTCAAGGATCCTTTTATGCATTATGTCAGATATCAAGGAAAATCCATTCTGGCTTCAAAGGGAAGTCCTCTTTTGATGAAAAAATGGAAATGTAATCTTGTAAATTTATGGCAATGTCATTTTTTCTTGTGGTCTCAACCAGATAGAATTAAGATAAATAAATTATCCAATCATTCCCTCGAGCTTTTGAGCTATC
>JAJJMC010013940.1:0-31322 GCA_023531435.1 Papaver californicum | reverse complement strand
TTCTTTTATTAAAAAATATTTATGATTTTATTTTTCATTTAATTCAAAATGGTAAAATATTTATTTAAAAATAAAGAAACGTTTTCTCATTGATGGGTACACGTGTGCACACGCAAGCACGCGCCAGGCACGCGCCAGGCACACGTCAAGCTCGCGCCAAGGGTCGCGCCAAGGCTCACGCCAAAAACACACGCAAAAGCACACGCAAGCCCGTAAGCCCGCGGCCTGCGGTGCTTCGGTGCGAAGCACCGCACATGTATGCATTTGCCCACTAGTCCATTTCCCAAGTCCATATCCAATCCACTAGTTCTTTTCCTTTTATAGAACATTTGTGGTAATATGCATGAACTTCCTCCTTGATTTACCCAATGTGGGATAAATCAAAGGTTTCTCATTCACTAAGAAGTGAAAATGGATGGCTTTAATTCCACCCAAGTTTGGACTAGTGTTCCTAGCACCCATCAAGCTAATTAAAGTAACAAAAATTAATTTAAGTAAGAAATTATTAATTTTAGTAATAACCATTTTTATTTCCCAACAATCCCCCACATGAATGATGAAACCGAAAAATCGGAAAATCGGAAAGAACGAGAAATACCTCTTAAGCAAAAGGTTACCATTTGGAATTGAACCTTTGCTTAGTGAGAAGCACCGGAACTACTTGATGGTCAGTGAACGTGATGTCTTGAACTGCCATCGTTTAGTGTAATTCTTCAATAACTCCTTACGCGAGATATCTCTTAAAATGCTGTTAAGTTCACGCCGTTGTGTCCGTTTTGGCCCTGGACGTATCCCGTTTCTCAGAATGCTCTAGAGAATCAGCTCAGTTCTCATAGGAAGCGACCCACTTCCTCATTCAGATAGGTGAGTTCTATCAAGAGTGTTAACTGCTACACCCCATTTCAATCTTAAATTGAAACTATAGAACTCATTAAGACTTTACTCTAAGTCATCCTCACTTGCAGTCACACTATCACGTCTGCACCATAGGGAAGGGACAGAGAAAATAATTCTCAGATAGTGTTTAATTTTTACCCACCACAAATTAGTTGTCTCATTCAAAACCTTGATCTTGGGATCTCCAGTCAGCAAGGTTGAGTATCCTTCATGGCAAGTTTTAATTTATGAGCTTAAGTCCCATCCCCCTCGATGCATTACTAACTACCTCCTTGGACAAGCCTTTCGTCAAAGGGTCCGCGATATTCTCCTTAGACCTCACAAAGTCAACAGAAATAACGCCAGTTGAGATTAGTTGTTTTAGAGAATTGTGTCTTCTCCTTATATGAATAGATTTTCCATTATAGTTGCTGTTTTTAGCATTAGCTATTGCAGCTTGATTATCACAATGTATAGATACAGCTGGCACAGGCCTATGCCAGAGAGGAATGTCTTCTAAAAAGCATCTTAGCCAAGCGGCTTCCTCTCCTGCTTTATCTAACGCTATAAACTCGAATTCCATAGTGGATCGAGCGATACAGGTCTGTTTGGAACTCTTCCAAGACACTGCTCCACAGCCTAGAGTGAAAACATATCCACTCGTAGACTTAGACTCCTCTGAGTCTGCTATCCAGTTTGCATCACAGTATCCTTCCAGAACAGCAGGGTATCTCTCATAACTTAACCGAAAGTTTAAAGTGTATTTAAGATACCTCAGCACTCTGAAAAGTGCATCCCAATGCTCTTGTCCTGGATTACAGGTATACCTACTTAGTCTACTCACTGCATAGGCAATGTCTGGTCTCGTGCAGTTTATTAAGTACATCAGACTTCCTATGACACGTGAATATTCAAGTTGCGAGACTCCGTTGCCTTTGTTTTTCTTGAGTCTACAGGAAGGGTCAAAAGGAGTACTTGCAGGTTTACTATCAAACTGGTTAAATTTCTTCAGAACTGACTCAAGATAATGAGATTGACTGAGACTGAATCCATTAGACTCCTTTCTAATTTTCATCCCTAGGATTACATCAGCAGGACCTAAGTCTTTCATATCAAAGTTCTCATTCAACATGTTCTTAGTGGAATTAATGATTTCTAAGGTTGTACCTAGTATAAGTATATCATCAACATACATGCATACCATCACACAAGCATCATTGACAGATTTAGTGTAAACACATTTGTCAGCTTCATTTATTTTAAAACCACTAGAGAACATTACATGATCATTTTTCATGCCATTGTTTAGGTGCTTGTTTCAAGCCATATAAAGACTTTTTAAGTCTACACACCTTCTTCTCATAACCCTTCACCACAAAGCCCTCGGGTTGATCCATATAAATTTCTTCATCTAGTTCACCATTTAGAAACGCAGTTTTTACATCCATTTGATGTATCTCTAGGTTATGGATTGCAGCAATTGCAATTAGCAACCTAATTGAAGTTATTCTAGTGACAGGTGAATAAGTGTCAAAGAAATCTACACCTTCTATTTGTTTATAGCCTTTAGCTACAAGTCTAGCTTTATATTTTTCCACGGTTCCATCAACCTTACGTTTTCTCTTAAAGATCCATTTACAACCTATGGTTTTGCTCCCTGGAGGTAAATCTACTATTTCCCAGGTTTCATTTTGAATAATAGAATCCATCTCACTAATAGTGGATTCTTTCCACCATGGAGCTTCAGACGAAGTCATGGCCTCTTTATAGGTTTGTGGATCAGATTTAACTAAACATGTAATGAAGTCTGGCCCAAAAGATTTTTCTAATCTAGGTCTTTTGCTTCTCCTTGGCTCATAAACGGGTTCATCTTCTTCTACCGGCAATGAATGGCTAGTAGAAGGGACATCTAGAGGATCTACACGTATCACGCGAGATTCAGTTTTCATTGGAAAAACATTTTCAAAAAATGAAGCATCTCTAGATTCCAAAATGGTGTTCACACCAATTTCTGAGTTATCGGAACTCACAACCATAAATCTATAAGCAGTGGTGTGCTCGGGATATCCTAGAAATACACAATCAACGGTTTTAGGTCCTATTTTAGTCCTCTTAGGTGGAGGAATAGAGACCTTGGCTAAACACCCCCACACTTTGAGGTATCCATAAGAGGGTTGTTTGCCTTTCCATAATTCATACGGTGATTTTTCTGTTCCTTTAAGGGGCACCCTGTTCAGGATATAGCAAGCTGAGAGGACGGCCTCCCCCCACAAGTTCGCCGGTAGTCCTGAACTGATTATCATGGCATTCATCATCTCCTTAAGGGTTCGGTTTTTCCGTTCAGCCACACCATTAGATTGTGGTGAATAAGGAGGAGTTACCTCATGAATTATGCCATGTTGTGCACAAAAGTCTCCTATAGGGGTTACGTATTCACCCCCACGATCAGACCTAACGGTTTTAATGGTGGTACTCATCTGGTTTTCTACTTCTAATTTATATAATTTAAATGCTTCAAGAGCATCATCTTTTCCTTTGAGCAAGTAGATATGACAGTATCTAGTACAGTCATCTATGAAGGTGACAAACCATTTTTTCCCACCTCTGGTTTGGATTGATTTCATATCAACTAAGTCAGAGTGAATTAACTCTAAGGGATTAGAAACTCTGTGGATATTTTTCTGAAAAGGCTTCTTCGCATATTTTGATTCTACACAAACTTCACATTTATGTTCATATTCCAAATTTAATTTTGGAATGCAGCCAGATTTTGCCAATTTGTTCATTGATTTATAATTTACATGACCAAGTCTACCATGCCAAGTATTCAATGAGACAACAACATAAGAAGAATCAACTTTATTAATTTCAGTAGAGATTACAGACAATTTGTAAAGGCCCTCAGCCTTATAGCCCTTTCCCACAAAGTCCCTACCCTTAGTGATAATCACTTTTCCGGACTCAAAAACAATTTTAAAACCCTTGTCATCTAGCACACCACTTGAAATGAGATTCTTGCAGATGTCTGGTACATGTAACACTTCATTCAATGTGAGGATTTTCCCAGAAGAAATCTTCAGCGAAACCTTTCCTTTTCCTGCAACTTGTGCTGCAGAAGAATTACCCATATAGAGTTTTTCTCCTTCTCCTACTGTCTGGTAGGAGGTGAACATATCCTTGCTTCCGCAGACATGTTTGGTAGCTCCAGAGTCTACCCACCAGTCCCTCACATTGGTAACTAAATTCACCTCAGACACCGTGCCAGAAAATTCATTTTTACTACTTTCAGCCAGGTTTACATTTTGTTTCTTAAAATTCGCATCTTTGCGTTTTCTACAATGCATTGCCATATGGCCAGACACACCACAGACATAACAAGCTCCCTTAATCTTACCAATAGCAGACTTTGGTTTTTGAAATTTACCTTTTCCTTGAGGGCCAGGCTTGCGCTTGTTGTGGTCCAGACTGAGTGAAGCAAACTTGTGTTCGATCACATGAGCTTTGTTTGACATGTCTCTTGCAGAGGAGACATTCTTGTCCTTTGAGCACAACAACTCTTCAACTTGTATTTTCTTGCCCAGTTCTATCATAGTAATCTCACCAGTTTCATGCCTTAGTCTTCTCTTGTATTCGGCCCATGAACTTGGTAATTTTTCAATCACAGCAGAAACTTGAAAGGTCTCAGAAATAGTCATACCTTCAGCAATGATTTCATTAATAAGTTTCTGCAATTCCAGAAACTGATCAACCACAGATTTTTCATTCAGCATCTTGTATTGTAAAAAACGTGCAACCAGAAACTTTTTACTTCCTGCAGTTTCTGCTTCATATTTTTCTTGCAGTGCAGACCATAAATTGTGAGCAGAAAAATCATCTTTAGCATTGTAAAAATCATACAGAGAGTCTTCAAGGCAATTTAAAATATGATTTTTTGCCAAATAGTTATTTCTCGTCCAGGTCTCTTTTTCCTTGGATGATTCAGGAGCATCCAGAGCTTTGTTATATGGTTTCAACACTATTTCATCAAGCATGTGGAAACTCAGGAAAAAGAGCATCTTCGACTGCCACCTCTTAAAATCCTTACCAGAAAACTTCTGAGGTCTCTCAACATCAGTCTTTGCCATTGTTACAGAAGATTTTTGAATGCACAGATATTGAGTTAAGATTGTTGGAGAAGTATCTTCCTGTAACAGAGAAACACAAACACAGAGAACTTGAACAAGATTAAGGGAGAGTTAGAATTTAACTGCACACACACTCAAACACAGAGAGGTGAAGTCGCCTGTTCAACAGACTGCCCTTAACTCAATATTTGCCAGGTACACCTTCAGGAAGATGCTGCTATACCCTTTCAGTGACAAACTTGAATTCAGGATAAAATCACCTGATATCAACCCAGCTAGCAAAGCTCGTTGGCCCGTTGTGAACTTAACAGAAGATGAAAATAAGAATGTAAAACTAGTGCGCAAAACAAAGCAGGAAGATGGTGAAAAGTCGTCAGGACAGTGGCTGCGACTGGGGTAAATGAAAACCTTAGTAATGTTGTTCTTTTATAGGAGAAGAAATCTTTTGAGTTTTAAAACGGTGAAAATTTAATTTGAAATATTAAATCCCCATTAAAACACAAACGTTAAGATTCTTTTATTAAAAAATATTTATGATTTTATTTTTCATTTAATTCAAGACGGTAAAATATTTATTTAAAAATAAAGAAACGTTTTCTCACTGATGGGTACACGTGTGCACACGCAAGCACGCGCCAGGCACACGTCAAGCTCGCGCCAAGGGTCGCGCCAAGGCTCACGCCAAAAACACACGCAAAAGCACACGCAAGCCCGCGGCCTGCGGTGCTTCGGTGCGAAGCACCGCACATGTATGCATTTGCCCACTAGTCCATTTCCCAAGTCCATATCCAATCCACTAGTTCTTTTCCTTTTATAGAACATTTGTGGTAATATGCATGAACTTCCTCCTTGATTTACCCAATGTGGGATAAATCAAAGGTTTCTCATTCACTAAGAAGTGAAAATGGATGGCTTTAATTCCACCCAAGTTTGGACTAGTGTTTCTAGCACCCATCAAGCTAATTAAAGTAACAAAAATTAATTTAAGTAAGAAATTATTAATTTTAGTAATAACCATTTTTTATTTCCCAACAGTATAAAGTGTACAGAGTCAGCACGTTTTATGATACCATACAACATGCTAAAATTTAAGTACACGAATGCAACCCAACACACAACAATTTTAGTACATGATAGCTAGGGTACGCAACCCCCGTCTTAACCTTGAAAGCCTTGTTTACCATGTTGTGTTATGCTATACTAGTCGACATACTGTCACATCACAACATGCAGCACCGATTACCACATAAAATACATGGTTAATCCCAGGGACAGACCCACAATTTTTTTTGCTAGGTATGGCTGAATTATTCAGAAACGGGCGAAGGCGATGACAATTTTCTAGAATGGTTTTCATTCACAAATAAATTATTAAATAAATATCATGTCAATTTAAGTGTACCTTAAAACTAATTTGAAGCTACATAATAAGATAAAATAGGATTATTATATAGTAATATACAAAACCCGTTAACCATCTATTTTTCATAATACTTAATTTACCCTTAATTAATGAATATAATGTTGATTAATTAGTTATTTAATTATGATTATAGGTTATATAGTTAGTGTCAGAATTCATTTGAGTTATAGAATTTAGAAAGAAATAGAGAGTGTGTTACGGAAGAAGTAGGGGAAAATTGGAAAAATATAGGTTTTGGTAAAGAAAATGGATGAGTATGAAGAAATAGCTATATCTTCATCTCACGAAGAAGATCGTGTTACCCAAAGTCATAGTTGTTGAAGCAACTACGATCGACAGATAAACCATTAATAACTACCATTTATATCTACTGATTATAACCGATTTTACTATATAAATAAAATACAGGTCATAATGGGTAAATAGAAATTCAATCTACCGATTAACGATGATGTTCATTTCTGAAGAACGCGATATATAATCGGTAGATAAACTCAATATGGTATCTACCGATTATGATTTGTAACCGAAAACCCTAGACTTTTTTAACTTATTTCTTTAATATAAGCAATAAAACCCTAAAAGTTCGAGGAAACTTACTTTATTGCGGTCAATTGAAGTTTATAAAGAGTTACATCGTCAGAATCAGTAGTTGAACCGTCTTCTTCACTCTCCTCGTTGTCTTCATAAACAATCTCATTCGATTTCGATTTAAACCCAATATCTGGATGTTTTCATCGTGAAACTCGAGTAGGTTTAATCATCATTATATTGAAGATTCAACGATGATTTGATTTCAAAATCGACGATCGAGAACGATTAATTCGTTTTGAAAATTAAGCGAGGGAATTTTTTTTTTCTTGAAATGAATCAATCGGTAGATGGAGAAGGAAAAAGAGAAGAGGAAAAGTTGATTTTGATTTGAAATGATTGATGAAATTATAGATTTAAATTTTGTATTAGAATAAAAGGTAGTATAGAAATTTTACTTACTACTAGGACACCCCATAGCCGAATCTATTGGATGGCTTTAAATAAGTAGTTAGCTCCAAATTAGTTATGAGCTTCCCTCAAATTAGCAGATACATAAATAGACAACTAAAAATTAAAACGAATAAAATCAATAATGAAAATCGGTCACGGATTTTTTTTAATAATTTAATAAAAATAATTATAATGAGAATAAGCTTTTTTTTAAGTAAAAATCTATATTATACGGGTAAAATATAAGTATATTTACGATCTACGTTGACTAAGTATAACTGAACTTTGAAATTAGAATTATATAAGTTGACTTGAATGCTAGATATCAGTGGGCTAAAACTTTCACAAATGTTCTATACTACGACAATATTGGGCCAGAAATAGGGACGGGTCATAGCCTAGGTTAGCCCCTTAATGGGCCTGCCCCTGGTTAACCTAAAAAAACTAAGCTCAGTGGGAAACCAATCTGATGCTGTAACAAACATTAACAAAAGATAAGCTCAGCGTCTGTTGTATCCAAGCCGAGTTCATTGTGGGACCGCTTACGCATTTTCTTCTTACCCTTTTGGCATGCACATTGTTTCTTTTTTGATAGTAACGGGATAATTCTGATGATTTTTCCGCAATACTGCAAACGGATTACCATATTGTTCGGAGCGTATCAAAATCAGATAGTTTTCAGTTTGACTTATATGAAAAAATTAAATTGTTACCCCATTACTAATCATGTTTTTTCATATCCAACAAAATTTATGGAACATGTCTCTTCTTTTATTAAAAAATATTATAAAAGATTTATCATTTGATCCTATACCTAAATAAATAATTATTTTATAAAATTTTGTTAAAACAAAGGGAAATATATCCAAATCCTTGAAAAATTAAATATTAATCGAAGGTTTAAAAATATTTAAAATAGAGAAATAATGAAATATTAACCGAAGTCCCAAAAATATTCAAAATATGGAAATGAACCGGTTATCCTTTCCTAGTACGTATGATAGCTGAAAGAATAAAGACACGAAAAAAAAAAATCTGAAAGAGAAAAAGTTATTTAATGTTGTCTCATGCTTTGTTCATGTAGGATGTAGCAATGAAATCATTAATAATTCATTTACAATGCCATTATAATTTCATCTTTGAGCAATTGCTGTACTAGGGTAATTTAAGATGCCATGTGCATCCTTCGTCTCTTCTACAAAAGGAAAAACAAATGTCTCCATTTGCCAACTCTTATGGTAATAAATCCGTTAATATCCAATACAATGAGATATAGGAGTAAACTAATGGGGTTAACCGAAGAGCAAAAGAACATAAAATGTACAAATAAACCTCTTATCTTCCTACAGCCGTTTTTGTTTTCACTTTTAAAGAATAATTTTAGTTGAATTTCACTTTAAGATCAACCAATTGTATTCCCTATTATATTAATGTTTTTGGAGAATGTTCTTTGCATACCCTGTCTCCTCTACCTCCTCTACCCAGAAAAATCATGTTATAATATTTTTATAATATTTATTTTCTTTTTCCTTTTAAATTTTGCTGATACTTTGTATTTTCGTTTATAAAACCCTATATATTGTTTCAAGTGGTAATCCTCTGGTTCTAAAGCCAACTTGCTCGTTCAAGGTTCCATTCTAGAAGCTTTTCATAATGCGCCCTGCTTGGCTCCTAGTCATATGTCTAGGAGGATGTTTGGCTCCTAATATGATATTTAAACCTGCGGTCTGTTTGGAACGACAGTTTTATCTTCTTGCATTTATATGACTAGAAATTACTAGATGATTTTATATTAGAAACCCGTTTAACCTTTAATTCTATCCTAAAATCCGGTTTAACCATTAATCCAAAAACATGTTTTTGGACTGAAAAAGTTATTCACCTTTTATCCTATCCCAAAACCCGCTTTAACCATTAATCCAAAAACATGTTTTTGGACTGAAAAACTTATTCACATGACCAAACACGTGTGAGACTATGTAATACATTTTTCTGAATACTAAAATTATCTATTTATTTATAATCTAGAGAGAAAAAGATAGCACGAGAGAAAGAAAGTCATTTCTCACTTATCGTATTCATTTCTCTCTTCTCTCTGATCACTCCAGAATTTATACGATAAAAAAATAAAACCTTAATTATTACCCAGATTGAAGTGTTAATTAGATCTTTACCGAAATCTCTAATTGCATACCAATGGCATCATCATGAACATCATCATCTTCATCTTTATCTTTTTATGTTGAAGTGAAACATAAAATCGATTTGGCTGATAAAGAAAATAAAATATTCTCAAGATTATTACAAGTTCTTCATCGTTTTAATCTTGATACACAACTCCAAGTTGTCGTTGGTTGGGTTCGCGATAAGGTAAACCATTAATTAATTATATCTCAATTTTCAGTAATTAGGTTTTTAAGTTTGTTATGCCTGAGAAATTTTTATTTTGTTACTCAACTTTTAGGGAAATATTTTTATGATATTGATGTTGCAATAGAAAATATGATGGGAAAGGAATTCTGTGAAAATATTAATAAATACTTATCGTTTGCTGGGGAGAAACTCATGGAATTGGTGTTATTCAAAGGTTTGATTGTTACTCGTAAACTATTGTTATTAGCAATCGGGATAACTCCTTTGTTAGTTTGTTGTATTTTTGAGTTACTCTTGTTTCTGATGGGTGTTTTATTTTGATGTGTGAAATTTACTTTAAAATTCATCGGATTATACTATTATTAACCAACTATTAGATGATCGGAAGACACTCGAATTGATTTCTGTTTCACAAATTCAATTTCTCATTCTAATCATTCATCTCATCTCAGTTCTGGATTTTAGCTGCTTAATTATGTTACTCATCTTAAATCAAATAGATCTCATCATTCCAGTGTTACTAGGGGTTTAATTGCGTACTTATAAGTAACTAATTATTGTTGCTGACATCTTAAGCTGCTTGATTAAGTATTTAGGGAGTTTTAGTTACTCTCTTATTGTTGCATTTAACTCCATATTTCCAATCAGCAACTTTTAGTTTATTCTCTTCCACTTTAAACACTTTTCCAGAATTAAACTGTCCCCCTACTATGATTAATGATATCTTCTAATCTAAGGGATCACATTGTTGATGGAGTACAAAATTCTCAAACCTGCTACAGATAACATAGTGCATCTTGTTACTCTGGTAGTATATGAAATATACTATTTATAGCGAGTTCCACAGGAATATTAGTTTAGTAGTTGCTTGCAGATTCTTGTTGCATATTTGTAGACCGTTTTTTAGCAATCCAGGTATAACCGCGTCAGATTTCTTCGTTTGTTCATTATGAAATGATTCACCTTGGAAGGCATGCATTTTGCTTTTAGAGGAGCTACAAAAATTTCTCCCCCCAGCAGTTATGATACCTGAGAGAAAGTTGGAAAATCTGGTTGAACATGCCCGCTACGTGCAACGTAGATCTTGTGTGTATCATAACTTTTTGGATAGTGCATTATCATTGTTCTCAGATCATCAATATGGGAAAGGTCAAATTCCTTCTCTGTCTGATTCTCCAGTGAAGACTAAATTAAGGGTTTCAATTTGTTCTCATTTTGTAGGCTCTGACTGAAGGTGAACAAAGAACTTGAATCCATATGTACAGTCAAAGCATTGGCAGAAAGCGGACATCTTTCAATTTCAAAACATTAATTCTTTTTGTTTCCCCAGAGATCATGGATAAAATTGTAAACAAAAATCTTCTGTCAAGAACGGGAAAGGATTCTTACTCTATCAGCAAGCTGAAGGTTAACTCTCTTTCAGTTCTTATGTGCCTCCAAATTCTAATTGTCATGGTTATCATATTATCATTGTCTAAAGCTTATGGGATCACAAACAAAAATTACCTCATAAACACAATCAGACAATTATCGTGAAGGACGAGGATAAGGAAGAGAACATATTCTGTGATTGTTAGTTTTTCGTTGGAATCTGGATTCCGAATCTTGCCAACTCTAAATAATTTTACCATCAAACAGGAAAATTGCTTACAAAAATTCAAGTTACCAGAACCTGTTCTTGCCATTGGTGGACTTCTGCAGATTGAACTGTTGGGACGGGTGGTGCTTGCAGTTGATAACTTATTCTACTTTTGGTTAGTGTTTAACTCTTTTGTTTTTAGTTGAAGAGGAACCGCTCTTGTGTCTCAAAGATTTATATGATATAATACATGACGTCCATGGATCTACTCTAGCACTTATAGAGATTATATTAATCTCTTATGGCAGAGTTTGATAACAATGTTACTAATTCTTCCTCTTTGACACTGGACTACGTTTGTAGTGTCACTCATGTTCAACTTGTGGGACGCCCACTCAGAGATGATTGCGTTGCTGAGTTAATTGATCACTCTACAAAGTGCATCTTAAAATTTTAGGAATGTTATCTACATATTGATATGTTTACTTTTAAGCAATGTTATCCCTTGATATTTGAAGAAATTGGGTCATGTTCTTGATAGAGTGTGAAGTTCTACTGTCTTAAAGACACAACAATGCATTGTCTCTATTAATTATTAGAGTATCATAGGCGTATGTCTATCTACTAGGTTTTCACTCAGTACATATCGATATCTACTAGGTTATCACTCAGTTAATATCATTTTCTACTAGGTTTTCACTTAGTACATATCAATATCTACTAGGATTTTTATAAAATTTCAGGTTAATTGTTATTTGATACGTGACTTCAATGACGTGGAATGACTATTTTGATTTCTTTGTTTATTTGATGTTCATTTTTTGTTTACAGCTGCATAGTACATATTTTCTTGTACTGTTCTTTTATCTATGTTTTTTTTTGTTGTGCATGCATAGGTAATTTTCATTGAGGTCATACTATCAAATAGTAACTATCATGTTGGTCTCTTGATGCTCTTTTTATCATCATTTACGGTTTAGGGGGTCGAGGGGGCAGCGCCCCCTCGTTATAACTTATCATTCATTTTCAGTTTTTTTGAGTTTTTTTTCTATGTCGTATGATGTGGAATGGCTTTTGAGACACCAGATTACTAGAGATTAAGTTTTCCCCAGAGCTCAATTAAACATTAAGATAAACTTGTCAAATTCTTGTTTTCTTTCAGTACATGTATAATATATTGTGATATCTACTAAGTTTTCACTAAGTATATATCGATATCTACAAGGTTTTTACCAGTACATATCAATATCTACTACGCTTTTGATTTTTATTTTCTTCAGTACATGTGTATACGTACTGCGATTTTCTATTTTTTGATTTTGAAATTTTGTGTAAACATGGCTCTTAGAGTGCAGCATTACTCTTAGCTACAATATTACTCAGTACATATCAATATCTATTAGATTTTCGATTTTTATTTTCTTCATATAAATATTTATGATTTTCTTTATTTGCAGGCATGGAGAGAGAGACCCAATAGTTTAATGCGTAGAGGCCATCTACATGGATCTCAGAGTGCACCAGCAAAATCTCAATGTGCATCACTGATCAATAAGTCTCTCTCATGATATATGATAAAAGATCAGATATTGTGTCCGCATCTTCGTCGTTTGTTCTAAAATCATTAACGGTTTAGGGGGTCGAGGGGGCAGCGCCTTTAATACATATTGACATATATTGTGCAAAACCCTCTTTTATGCTTGAATAAGCATTAATACATATCAATATGTACTGTTTGATAGTTAGATTATTGTTGTGTGTATGATCTAATATTATATATTGACATGTATTGTGTAGAACCCTCTTTTATGCTTGAATAAGCATCAGTATATAATTATATGTACTATGTAAAAACCTCTTGAATAATTGAAAGTATGTATCAAGCTTGAATAAAAAGAACATATATAAACCAGTACATATTGACATATACTATGTGAAGAACATCTTTTATGCTTGAATAAGAATCAGTACATAATTGTTGGTACTTTGTCCTACTTAGCTATTTGGACAGTAGCCGCATCTGCTATCCCAGATGGTTGGAGGGGATTGGACATTGGTCCAGATTCCGTCAAGACATTCAGTGCATCCATCGGTACAACTAAGACTGCCATATGGAACAGACCCATGAGAGTTTTTGAGATGGAGAAGTATGCTCATGGAACTGATGTATGTGTTTAGCTTGCTATCTTTTTGCATATCATTAGCTACATATTTATATATAACTAGGCACTGCATTATTTTGAAGGGAACTGTTATTGACTATCCTTTAATCGTCTCTGGCATTTCAGGAAATTGCTAAACAGTTGGCAGATCTAAGTGGAAAGGGAGTAAGAACAATCATCGGAGGTGGTGACTCAGTTGCAGCTGTAGAGAAAGTTGGTCCCGCTAACAAAATGAGCCACATCTCAACCGGAGGAGTTGCCAGTTTGGAGCTTATAGAAGGCAAGCCATTCCCAGGAGTTCTCGCACTAGATGATGCTTCAGCCTAGTGACAGAACAAGATTCTTTCTTTGTTATTTGTTCAGTTTTCTCCGGTTTTTATTTTTTTACCTTGAAAGAGATTGTGGTTTCCCTGAGGTGATGGTATATTTTCCTGGGTTTATTGTTAGGACAAGGTTTAGAACCCCTATGATTATATGAAACAAAAATATGAGTTGGTGTTGTAGAGGCTGTTTGATCTGCACAACTCAGATGAGGCTTCTTCAATAAATGTGTGATGTTTCCATAGCATAACAGAACAAAACAATGAGTATTTATGAATACGAGCCTCTTTTAGTGCTTGTTTTGGGGCAAAGTATTTTACTCATGTGCTAATTGAATTGATGTTCAAGAGAAGTTCTTTCTCTATTTCTGAGTTTTGGAGTATTAAATTCAAGGATGACAATCTCTGGTTAACAAGTTAGTAATCTAGGGAGAGTATTAAATTGAGCTAAAAGTTGTTTTATTTCTTTAATGTGTCTTCTTCTATTCTCCCATCTGACCAAAGGTATGTCAGCATCTGCTTCAATCTGGATTTGACTGCCCATAGTAATGCCTCATTTACATTCTATGGGTTCCAAATTGTATATTCTTCAACTACGGAAGCTACTAAGTTGACTGAAAACCTGACTGTCACAACAAAATGTTGGGATACCAACCAACTATCACCAATTAGGAATAAGATTCATTCTAGTTGCATGCATGCCTTTAGAAGTTAGTTTTGTTTTGAGTATGAAGGAAGGAATTAGTTTATGTTTAGGACTAATACTCTCAAGAGTATTGTGCTTGTTTTGTGATGAATATTTATATTGGTCGAAGGTAGCATTCAACAAATTTAGTAGATGGGTTTTGGGACCATTCAACAAATTTCCCTTTATACGAGGATGAGGTGGTAGATAGTTTCATGGATTTTCGCAACCTGCAAAACTAGGGTTCGGTATGACCAATGCCATTGATGGGCTGGGACCATTTACTCTTTCAAGTGAGTCCGTCAGATCCGATGTAACTTGTAAGTATTGCTGGAAGAGACCATCATCACCTGGTTCTAGTACTAGACGCTTCTTTGTTGATAATATACAAGATACAATGATTGATTAAGATTATTACAAGTGTGTGCACTGGGGAATTGACCGGAGGGTGGAGACCCATTCAGAGGATAATGATTTTAACAAATAGATATGTGCTATTGACAGTAGGTTCATTTTGACTAGGACTTGATATGAGCCATATAATGGCCCTTTTAAGGGCTTAAGGGTTGCATCTTAATCCCCCCCATAGGCAAGTTGGTAGGTAGTGGAAACACTATAGTCAATTTCGACCGAGATGGCTGAGATACCGCCGATAATATCGGTTTCGGTGTTTATCCTAGATGCCGATATTCGTCGATATTTTATCGAAATATAGAATCGTATCAGTGTTTCGATCCCGATCGATATTCACTGAAATCCGATATTGACTATTTTGATTTTTGAGTGAAAATATACTGGAGAAAAATCTACAGAGTGCTTGACATACATAGGTACTAAATTTATCTCACTTCTATGTTTTGGTGACAATTGACAAATCTAGGTACGAGCCAGTTAGATCACATGATCATATATCATATATGATCTTACTAGCCTGGTTGTGTATACATATATTTTCATAAAGAGAAAGATAAGAAAAGGGTATTAGTGTTACTATAACAATCATTATGGTGAGCCAAGGTTTCGCCAGAAGTCCTTAAGTCTTAGTTATGGAAAAAAGTAACCATTATAGGGCTTGGTTTTGTTTTGTTATATATCCAGTATCAGGGACATACCTATATGGGGCTAAAATTAGTTTTAGCCCGTGTTAGCCCCCAAATCCACAAGCCTATTCTACAATTTACCCCAAAAGAATGGGCTTGATTTACAGTTTTAACGCAGGTCAAAATCCTATAATTAGCCCTTTTGGGTTCGTCCCTGTCCAGTATCCGCTTAAAAATATTTGATGAATAGCGAATATCCATATTGAATAATTTAATTCAGATACAAATAAAAATAAAAGTGGGTTAAAAAAATTGCTTGACCGGATAGTAGTTTCCATCCCAGTCGAATACTTAACTGCTACGCGCCAAGGCTTTACCTTAAATTGATACACTTTTGTAGCATTCCAAAACCAAGCCATAGCTATCTAGCAAATTGTAGAAAATTTAAACATCATAGTAGTTGCTCTTCTCTACATTGTAGAAAATTTTCTACAATGTGACCACCATATTGCTTGCTTGTTATGCAATGATTTTTTTTCTTCCTCTTATCCCCTTTTAATTTTAATCTTGGCTCCTCTGGACTGTTTCAGTGGCTCACGCATACTCCATGGCGGGGATCTAAACCTCATTTGATGTTATTTTGACTATTGTTTCATTCCAAAACAATCATTACTCCCCAAAAAAGGTTCATTTCAAATAACCCTGCTGTAAACTAAGTTTATATAGTATTACAGTTTTGATTAGAGAAATGAAAATGGTATTAAAAAAAAACAATGTTCATATGGGGAATATCAGACGTAATTACCATTCATTCCTATAATAAGGAGATTCATTGAACATTGCCTTCCTTCTTTGGTACTGTAATGATTTTATATTTGCAGATGGTCCCCTGTCAAATATTCAATACCCATCTCCCGATGCTGATGTTTATTCCTTCTATTCCTAAAAAAGATTTTTCTTTTTTCTTTGCCCATTTGGATTTAAATCTAGTGCTCGCTCGTACCAAATGTATATGTTTTTTAAAGAATGGGTGGGTGGAGCAACCGGGAATGTTGATCCGGTCAGTCACGATTGGTTGTTATAGAAGAGTGAAGTCTACCTGCACTATTATCCTACGTGTTTATCAGCAGATACTGAGTAAGATTCTTTGGGTTAAGGCAAATTCGTGCTAACGGTTTTAAAAGCTGTTAGCCCACAGTATTTGATGAAGAAAAAGGTTGTTTTGGTTTAAATGGTGAAGTGGATGGGTTAGTTAATGCTTAACTTTAGCACTATAGAAAAGTGAAACAAGAACCAATTTGCCTTTAAATTAGTTGAGAAATGTAGTACCATATTTAATCTGAATCCAACATGGTCACTTTTATGGTTTGGTCAGTTGGATGTGTTATCAAAACGGCAAAGGAAACTCCAAAAGCAAAGAAAAATGGTTATATATATATATATATATTTGATAATAATCCTCGTGGAGATTCACATGGTAAATCCTCAAATAAAGTCATGAAAATTGGTTATTTGTTTAGTATCCATAAGATAAGACCAATATTAATGGATCATTGACTAGTCAAATTATTTTTTATTTGCTTGTAAATTTGTCCGAATTATCCTCCAACTTTATGCTTTTGGATATTTGCATTTTCCAATGGAATATTTCGTTACCTTTACGAATGCTCCAAAGATAACTCGTTTGGACTCACGACGGTGCTAAATGTTCTAGATGCATCGCACACGTGTTACCTGTATATTTTGTTAAATCAGTTCCAACAAGAAAACTTGCCGGCCATGTTTGGTGGCTTATGAATTATATCACTTGCAGAAATTTATAAGTCTACCGAATTTGGAGTTTTGTTTTGCATATCTAGAGTTTGCTGCAATTTTTTACAATCATATATGGAAGATCGTAAAAATAGACTATGTTCATTGCAAACATAGGCCCATCCAAGAAAGGAGCACTATGGAAAGATGTGTGTGCAATTATCCAGCCAGCCCAGCCAAGGATCCATATGGAAGGATGTGTGTGCAATTGTCTAGCCAACTTAGCTAGCTCCAAAGCTTAATTTTAGCCTATTTGCACCCCCTTAGATATGCGGTAATTTTTCAAAATCTGACTCTGCTCGTACACCTATCCAGAATTCTTTCTAAACATTTTTTGGGTAAAACCCGATTAATATGTAGTTTGATCTAGACCGTAAAAATATTTATTCAAACTCTCCTACGACTAATCCCCTTTTAAATTTTAATTAATGGTGAAGTTTTGGCTGTGTCATAAATGCTGGGGATTGGAATCCGAATTGGATAATATTATTGTCCAATGTACAGAAAATATAAAAGCGGGCGTATAAATTGGGTTACGTTACCTAAAACACATGTTTGTATAGGTTCAGAGTCTCAGACAAATTAGAAACAAGTTTTTGATTTTTTCTCCATTGGGTCGGCAAATAACGCCGAATTCTCAACCGATTCACATAAAACTACTCTCTCAAGAACACTGAGGAAGAGCAAAAAACCGTTTATCAGTAGTCAGTTTTAACCCTAAGAATGGAGGTAATAATTTAGGTTTTTTTTTTATAATTAATAATCCCAAAGTAATTCCTCTCTTATTAGGGTTCCATGGAAATGCCTGGAAGAAGAACTAATTACTCATTACTTAATCAATTCCCACCTGAAGATGACAAGAAATTTCTTCCTCCACTAGGTGTTGGTGGTGGTGGTGGGAATCAATTTTATGAATCTTTATCAGGTGAAAAGAATAAAGGGAATTGGGATGGAAATGGAGGAGATCAAAGAAGAATGGGTGGTGGTGGTGGTGGTGGTGGATTATTCCCATCATCATTAGGATTACAAAGGCAATCAAGTGGGAGTAGTTTTGGTGAAACTTTATCTGGTGAGTATTATATACCAACCATGTCTAATTCAATGGTTAATGATCCAGAAATGGATGTAATGAGATTGAAAAGTGGAATTGAAGCTGCTGCTGCTACTGCTACTAATGGATCTTCATCTACTACTTCTAAAAGTTGGGCACAACAAACTGAAGAAAGTTATCAATTACAATTAGCTTTGGCTTTAAGACTTTCTTCTGAAGCTACTTGTGCTGATGATCCTAATTTCTTGGATCCTGTTCCTGATGAATCAAATATTAGGAATTCCACTAATTCGTTTTCGCCTGAAGCTATGTCTCATCGGTTTTGGGTAAGGATTTTGATTTTGTTAAATTAGGTTTTTTTCTTTTCATTTCCCCAATTGTGCCGAAACAATTATTTTTATATGGTTATTGAATTCAGATTTTAGGTTTTGTATAGTGAATCGATTTGGGTTTTCTGTATGGAATTCGTAGGAACTATTAGTGATCAGGGGAAGTTTGGTCTTTTACTCATTTGTAGTTGTTTAAGATGAGATGGATGATACGGAATGAGAACTCTGATTCAGATAGAGACCAGGGACATCGAGGGATATCATTTTGATTTTAGTTTGAAGAGTTTTCTACTACATAAAAATTCAAATCCTGTGTGTCGGAAGTGTTGGCAATAGCTTATGTTAATTCATGTGTGCCAGGTGAATGGTTGTTTATCTTACTTTGACAAGGTTCCTGATGGTTTTTATTTGATCCATGGGATGGATTCATATGTATGGACGATGTGCACGGATATACAAGAGCATGGTAGAGTCCCAACAATTGAATCACTTAAGGCTGTTGATAGTGATTCATCTATCGAAGTTGTTTTGATCGATAAAAGCAGTGATCCAAGTTTAATTGAGCTACAGAATAGAGTTATTAGTCTTTCTCGGAGTTGTGTTACCACAAAAGAGGTAGTCGATCAGCTTGCAAAGCTAGTTTGCGTTCACATGGGGTAAGTTTTGTAGACTGTGTTCCTACAACGTGCATAATCTCTACCTATAATTGGTTTTAGTAACATTTTTTTCCCTTTTTCTTTTTTGTTATCACAAGGGATGCAGCTTCTAATGGAGAAGATTTTTTGGTTTCCCGCTGGAAGGAGTGTAGCCAAGTATTAAAAGATTGCTTAGGCTCTGTTGTTATCCCAATGGGAAGCTTATCAGTTGGTGTATGCCGGCATCGTGCTCTGCTATTCAAAGTAAAATTTTGTAACTTCTCATTTTAAATATTATTAAGTACACTCTGCTAAGTGTTGAGGTCGGTCTTTTCCATAAACTGCACATAGAGAGTTTAGTCTACGTTTTCGCTTTTCACCAAATATGCTTTAAAGTCCTAAAAAATCTGTTAATCTTTTTCTCCGAATGTCCAGATTCTAGCAGACACAATTGATTTACCTTGTCGAATTGCCAAGGGGTGCAAGTACTGCAGGAGAAACGATGCTGCCTCCTGTCTAGTACGGTTTGGTCTTGACCGGTATGATATTACTGCTACGATCTAAATATATGTTGTTTACCGTACACACTTGTTAAATATCAAAATTCTACTTTGTGGAAATGGTATGAAATTTACCATTTGATGCCGCTCTTGGCATTATGAATTGCAGGGAATACTTAGTTGATCTGCTTGGAAAGCCAGGGTGCTTATGCGAACCTGATTCCTTACTCAATGGACCATCATCTATCTCAATTGCTTCACCATTGCGTCTTCCAAGATATAAACCATTTGAAATGTCAGAGAGTTTCACTTCATTGGCCAAGCAGTATTTTCAGGATTGTCAGTCAATCAATCTTATTTTCAGTGATGCTCCAACAGGTTAGGCCTGTTTATGCTATGCAGTTTATCTAGATATGTGTTGCAATTATGTTTCTGAGTGACCTACCTTGGGTTTTCCTGGCTTAATACAAGCTAGAGTCAAGGTTTTAAAAAACGTTAATGCGATGCCATGCCTAGCCTCGCATTGCTGAAAGAAAATGCCAGAAGAAAACGAAAAAACCATTACCCACAAAATGCTAAAGAATTGAAAAGAAGTAAACAAGAGAGAAAATACAGATCATAAAACTAGAAGTAACCAAGAATTGAATTGTTGCTACATTACAGCCTCCACCTTTGGTCTTTTCAACTTCGACATGTTAATAGTGTCTGTATAGTTAGGGACTAAAGGTTATATTTTAAGGGTTCAGAGTGAAATGAAATGAAAAAACTCATCAAAGACAGATTTTGAACTATTAAAACCCAAAAACTACATGCACAATCATTTAGGCAGCAAAAAAGGGGTCATCAAGGTGCGGCTCAAAATGTTTTTTAGACATTTGCTTGAGTTTTAGCACATTAGTAACTGTCATTGGTATTCAGATCCTCTTTGAACAAAATGATTATTATTACAAACACTGTACAATTTTAGATCAGGGAAGGGAAGGGCATGTCTGGCTGTAGGCAGTGCACTTAATATTGATATACAGCATGCGTAGATGAACTGTCCAATCTTTGTTTCAGGTGTAAATGATGGAAGTTCTACGCCACCTCTGCATCAAGGATTTTCTCGACCCAGTAGTCGTGATAGAGGAGATATCCTGCTGCAAGGCTCATCTGGTCCTACTGAAAGTGTTATCTCAGTAGACTTGAGAGATCCTATGCAATTAAAACACACCCCACCAACTGGGAACAGGGACGTGCAAGCAATTGTGCCAGTGTCTGATCCAAGGATTGATATGAATAGAGATCTAAGGTACATGCAGGGTAGATCGAGTAATGATCTTTCTTTTGATATTGAAGACCTGGACATTCCATGGAGTGAGCTTGAGCTGAAGGAGAAAATTGGAGCAGGTATGCTCTTTAACTCAAACAACATAAATGATAAAAAAACAAATAAATCAGGAGTTATTTTTTCTGGTTTTACATTATTATGTACTCAGTATACTTGAGTATTCTGGTTCAACAGTAACGGTTGTATTGAGCTTAACTGGTTGAATTTATGCAGGTTCTTTTGGAACGGTGCATCGTGCTGATTGGAATAGTTCGGTAAGGAAAAATCTTTTGCATTTTACTTTGCGACATTAGGCAAATTTCGTGCTGATTGGAATAGTTTGGTAAGGAAAAATCTTTTGCATTTTACTTTGCAACATTAGGCAAATTTTTGGTGTATTATGAGTTTGAATTGATGGGGTAATCTTGGCTTCACTTGGCAGCATAACTCTTTACAATCTTGTAATATCAGCTCCATGTATAAAATATACTGGCACGGCTCTGGTGATTCCCTCATAATAGTATAAATTAGTGGGGCTATCGAGATTTTTGGTTGTTATCTTTTTGGGATAGTGACATAACAAAATAATGTAAATGAGGGCGAGGCTTGCTGTGCGATGTTTTGAAATGTCAATGTACTCGTAAAAGGCACCCTTTGCCTCACTCTATACAGTATATTCCTTCTCCAGTTCCCCCAAACAGAGTCTTTATCTCGTAGAGTTAAACGTACTTCACAAGTATCACTTTGGATTTTGACATTTAATCCATTTGTTTGTTAATCCTGAGATGCATGTAACTTTCAGGAGGTTGCTGTGAAGATTCTCATGGAGCAAGACTTCCATGTTGAGCGCTTCAAGGAATTCATAAGGGAGGTATGTAGCAAAACTCTTAGCTTCCAAGTCCCCACTCTCAATTGTATTTACATTCATCTGTTTTCTATACAAAGTTTTCTGCATTGTGATATCTTTGTTTGTATTTGCAAGGTTGCAATTATGAGAAGGCTGCGACATCCAAATATTGTCCTGTTTATGGGTGCTGTCACTCGACCCCCGAACTTGTCCATTGTCACAGAATATTTGTCAAGGTCCCCAGTCTTTATTTTCCTAATATCATTAGTGGTCAAAATCTATTTTCCACTTAAATAAAAAATATAAAAAATCAGCTCATTGAAATAACTAGATGTTGTCCTTTTGAGTTGCAGAGGCAGCTTATATAGGCTTTTGCATAAATCTGGATCAAGGGAACTGTTGGATGAGAAGCGTCGATTAAGTATGGCCTTTGATGTGGTATGGCCTCACAGTCTATGCTTTAATCTTGATTTCTGAATTATGTTTGTTTTGTGCCTTGGAGCTGGATAAAGATTATTATTATTATTTCCTTCCAACCATCAAACTACACAGTGGTTTCTTCCAGTTCCAGTTTACTTGTATAAGATTGCGGTATCTTTGTGCAGGCAAAGGGAATGAATTATCTCCATCGACATAATCCTCCCATTGTTCACCGAGATTTGAAATCTCCTAATCTTCTGGTGGACAAAAAATACACAGTGAAGGTAAGAGTGAGATTTATAGATGTTGGTTTATTATATAGAATCTTCACCTCTTGGGAAATATTATTTGGTTGTTGAATGCCTTTTGTATTCACCTTATTCTTTACTTGCATTGGGTTTGGTGGATTTTTATCATTTTCGTTGCCTAGCTATCTGGATTTGTAGGTAGACCAAGCCTCTTCTTATAAAAAAAGATTCCAAAACACAAAATATAATAAGATCGCTAGCTACCTTATTTTCTACTGGTTTACTCGGCAACTTATTAGTTTATATTCTTTTTTTAATTGCTCCATCTAATTGTTCTACAATGTTATATTTTCACCCAGGTGTGCGATTTTGGGCTTTCTCGCTTAAAGGCGAATACGTTTTTATCGTCCAAATCAGTAGCGGGCACTGTAAGTTTTCTTAAATGCGTTTCTTGCTCATTTTGTTGAAGCAGTATCCACACATGATTTAGGTCTGAGTTTGTTTTTCTATTAATCGTAGCCCGAGTGGATGGCACCAGAAGTTCTCCGCGATGAACCGTCAAATGAGAAGTCTGATATTTACAGTTTTGGTGTGATCTTATGGGAGCTTGTTACGATGCAACCACCTTGGGTTAATCTAAATGCAGCACAGGTTTGTTCGTTAGCTTGTTCAATGGTAATATTAGTGCATATTAGTGAAACTAGAATATAGCAGCAAAAAAGATCCGGAATACGTGAAAGTGGAATACATCTGTTAATTGACATTTATCTGAACTGAAACTGCGAGCATATGAAGTTCTGAGTCAGTTTTAGTAACTCGCCAGAAAGAGCTTTTATTTAGCATGCTAACGGCGAGCTTCACTATTTTGATGCTTAAGTACAGGTGAACGGGTTGATATGAAATCTGCAGATTAAAAAAGAAAAATTCTCAAGATCTTGATTGTAAATAATCAGTTGCTGGTTTAGATCGTTGATATTTGTTGTGGAGTATGGCCTTTTGACTCTCTTCTTGCAGGTGGTTGCGGCCGTGGGTTTTAAAAATAGAAGGCTCGATATTCCAAATAATGTCAATCCCCAAGTTGCGGAGTTAATCGAGGCTTGCTGGGCCTAGTGAGTGGAGATTCTATGCTCTTTATTATTACTTTTTTTATTTCTATCTCTGTGGTGCCCGTGCTCTCTCTTGCTCTCACATGCACATATGCTCACATATTCATATGTATATATGATTCTTATTTTAATACAACTGGGTAAACTGCAGTGAGCCGTGGAAGCGCCCTTCTTTTGCTAGTATCATGGAAACTTTGAAGGCTATGATCAAACCTCCTACACCTCCATCTCTCCGTTCAGATGTACCTCGGCTAAACTGAGGTCTAAACTGATCTATAAGAAGTTTCGCATGCGCTTTTGATAGTTTTTCGATGATCTGACAAGTTGGAGAAGAGGGCCTGCATTGCTTGAATTGACTCAGGTGCGTCATATCCAGACCCATAGGGAAGAGGTCTCATACCCCCTAAAACCATACTCTTTTAGATTTAGTTCAATCATATCTGTAAAATTAAATTGATTTTCGGGGATCGTAACGTTTTGTTTTGAATGCTTTGCAGGACATCAAGTGTGCATATAAAGTTAATCTTTTACCCATTGCATTGTCACCAATTGAGAGTGAATATCTATTACCCTATTCTAGGTTCCAATTTCTAGCCCTCCAACGAGATGGCATAATATCTGTACAAATAATTTTGTATGTAAACATTACTTATGTGTAATTAAAGAAAAACAAAAAATTATAGAAGCTAAAAATGTGATGCATTATTAGGCAAGCAGTTCATGGGTTACAAGTCCTGTCGAAACGAATTCGGGAGGTTGCAGTTTTAAACTTGACCAACTCTTTAGGATAATATAAGACCATTATGACAAATGTGCGGCTTGAACGTGATGATCTTATTCCTGACAACTGATACCTATTCTTTCAATCTGAAGAAATATAATGTTTGTCAAAAACAGACACTAGAGTTCTATCTTATTCGGGTTTTCAGCCGTCAAAGCGAGTGAAGTGTACAGAATAGTTGGTTTTCGGCTGTTGGCCACTGCTCAAAGGCACCCTGCTGTAGCTGTTGGCCACCGCTCAAAGGCACCACAGAACCATTAAACTCAGCTGTTGGCCACCGTTCAAAGGCACAACAGAACCGTTTGTTCTATCCCGCCGTGAAGAAAGTTTATTAGTATCTCATGCCTATTCATTTTATTAGTTCATCAATGATTCATTTACCATGAGACATGTTTGGTCGTAAATCACTTGAATACATATATACTTGCATACGAGTATATGATACGAGCTTCCTAAATGAAGATTAATTAATCCAGACTCTAAAGATAATCCGAAATGGAAAATTGAGATAGTGGAGCAAACTAAGGCCGTTGACGGATTATTAATTTCAATGGAATTCGAGGGTACATTAATTGGCAAGCCGTTGGTTAATTTCAATGGATTTGAAGGATACTTTAAGTGTGGGTGAAGAATCCGATGAACAACCTGAATTTGTGTCAGCTGTTAAGGTTATTTGTGAAGAATCCGATGAACAA
The DNA here is from genome assembly GCA_023531435.1 of Papaver californicum. Taxonomy (NCBI): domain Eukaryota; kingdom Viridiplantae; phylum Streptophyta; class Magnoliopsida; order Ranunculales; family Papaveraceae; genus Papaver; species Papaver californicum. The sequence goes on along the minus strand of JAJJMC010013940.1, from coordinate 6,023 downwards.
CCTGAACTTGTGTCAGCTGTTAAGGTTGTTCACAGATCAGTAATTTCAATGGATTTCGAGGATACTTTAGGCGTGGGGTGAAGAATCCAATGAACAACGTGAATTTGTGTGTGGCGATAATGATAATGGTAAATTTTAATAAGAAATTTATATGAAATAAATGTATTTGATTCGACCTATAATTCCATTTCCTTAACTATTCAACGCCTTTGATCTTAATTCTACTTCCGCTAAACTTGAGGAGGGGTGCGAAACCATGTAATTTTGTAGCTAAAACTACTCGTGTGGATTCAGTAAAATCCGAAAACCAGATTGCTACAACAAACCACTATTAAAAAAAACAACTGACATCTATCCTTCACAGCAGAAGAATTAAAATACAAAAAATAGGTTTTGAAAAAATGAATAAGTTTATCAAAGTTTTAAAATTTTCTAATAGTAAGCTTATCCCATTAAGGGATTATAAACTGTTTAGTTCATGAAGATCTTTTAAAGCCAGAATGTCTTTTCACATGCATGTATGGATCTCCATATCCAATCACAAGGAAAAACAATGGTCTTACATCAAAAATTTGAGCTCTAACATTAACTAGCCTAGGGTGGTTATTGGTGACTTAAATATTGTTCTCAATAATAAATGTAGGCCTTCAGTTCATTATTATTCTTCTGCTTCAAGTCATGTTGCATCTTCTTCAAAGGATTCTTCTTATGTCAATATGATTTATGAGGCTAGTTTGGATGATATGGGATACACTGGAAGATTTTTTACTTGGTCTAGTAATGTTCATGGAACTGGTATTAGAAGATCAAGATTGGATAGAGCTATCACTAATGATGATTGGGTTAGGCATTTTCCTGCAAAACTGCTTCATTTACCTCAATTATGGTTTGATCACTGCCCTATCTTATTAGATACTTCTTCTATAGATGGTGATAGGAAAAGAATTGGAAATATTTCCAATGTTATGAAAGAGATAAAACTCTTAAAGCTGAAATAGCTGCTTCTTGGGAAAAGCATGTTGATGGCTCTTATGCTTTCAAACTTTTTATAAAACTTAAGTTTATAAGACAATATGTTTTAAAATGGAATATAGAGAAGTTTGGTAATATCCAAAGCAACATTCAACTCCTACATCAGCAGCTTGAGGCTATTCAACAAGAGGATCATACTCTTAGCAACAATAATAATTTCCAAATTCAGTAAGTTGAGCAGCAAATTGAGCACTGGCACCAAATTCAAAGTGAATTTTGGGGAGAAAAAGCAAGAGATCAATATTATCTGGAGATGGATAGAGATATTAAATATCATCATACAAATGCAAATAGAAGAAGGTCTAGAAACAATATAGCAACTCTAAAGGATGGCAATGGTACTTAGTATCCTAGTAGGCATGATATGGAGAACTTACTAGTACAACGTACATATCAATATATACTTATCCAATTCAATATCTAGAACAAAGTACATATCAATATGTACTTATCCTGCAACCAATATCTAGATGTTATAACATGAAAATAAGCATACACTGATATGTACTGATCAGTATATCCTAAAAACCAAGTACATATCAATATTTACCCTATGTTGCATGCTAGATCTATGTGCTAAAATATGAAAATAAAATAAAATAATATATATATTGATATGTACCAATGATATATATTGGTACATATCAATATATCTAACTCCTAGAACATGAACAGAGTAAGTTATATATTGATATACACCAATGATATGTACCTTTTTTGGCAGAAACAACAATACCCTTCTTCTTTTTATGTGATGTAGATGGAGAACGAACAACAAGAGCTTTGTTCTTCTTCTTTGTAGATGGAGAATCTACAACAATTGTTAAATTTTCTTCTGATGTTGTTGGAGAATCAACAACTTCATTCTGTTTCTTGTTTTTTGATTTTGCTGGTGAATCAATAGCAGTTTGTTTCATTGTTTTTGATCTTGTTTGAGAACCAATAACTTTTTTGTTCTTCTTCTGTTTTGATTTTGCTGGAGAATCAACAACAGTTTATTTCATTGTTTTTGATGTTGTTGGAGAATCAACAACTTCATTCTGCTTCTTCTTTCTTGATTTTTTGGTATAGAATCTACTTTAGAAGCTTTCTTGTTCTTCTTATGTGGTGGAGATTTAGGAGTATCGTGTTCTTCAATCAATGTTTCCTTTATACTTCTGTTGATTTTTCGTTTTGTACCCATTTTAGATGGAATTTTTGAAGTAGTATAATGCTGACAGTAAATTAGGTTTTAGTTGTATAATGCTGAAAGAAATCAAATGCTGCTAATCCTGTTGAGTTTCGGTTTTTGATTTCTGTTTTTAAGGTTTTGATTTTTGATTTTTGATTTTGCCCTAGTTTTTAAGTTTTTAGGTTTTGATTTTGAGAGTAATGAAGTCGAGTGGTGTAACTGGTGTTGGTGGAGTAGATGAAAGTTTTTGCCCGTTAAGAAGTAGAGTAGTGTAGGAGGTGGAGGATGTGGAATCTCCACACGTGACTAGTATATGGGTAGAATGGTAATTGAGTTTTTTGAAAAGATTTTTGGACTAATGGATAAGTGTGTTTCCCGGGTGGACTAACCATTAACAAGGTCCGGGTTTTTTGGACGGTTCAACAAATTTCCCTATTGAAAACTCATAACGTTGGTATTATCCAAAGCCCATTATCCATCTATTTTCTATAATGGTTAAATTTTTTAAAATTAATTAGCGTTAAAATTTTAATTAATTAGTTAGTCATAGTTTTTGTGACAAAAAATTTATGAACCATCAGTTTAGATGTATCTCTAATTTTACTCGGCTCCATCTAAGCCAAGCCATAACTTTAATTAGATTAAAAAAAGAAAAAAGTTTATCGTCTCCCAGTTTATTATTTATATGAAATTATTGATTTTTTCTGGATCATCTTCTTTTTCTTCTAGAGGCCAGCACTCTAGAACTACATGATGAAGTAAAAAGTAAATATAGCATAATTACATGATCTCTTCATTTTATTCTAATCGATAAGCTGACGACCAATTCATGATCTAGGTATCCATGAATAAAAATCATAAGAAATAACGTTCTGTGACGTGGGGTTGATTACATCATTCGTGATGAAAAAAATTGTCAGGTTTCTCAATTTTGACAATAACAGTAAGAAGAAACAAAAAGTAATTGATCTCTATCAATGTTGGTGAAAAGAAGATATGAAAAGTTACTTATAAGACTAGATTACTAATAACGGGGTAAATAAAAAACTCGTTATTAAAATTGTTGTATTCCCTTAATTGAAAACCATTACATGATATGCTGATTCATCGAGAGAAACTTCCATCAAGAAAATAGATTAAAAAAAATTAAGAGAAACTGGTTCTTTTTAACTGTAAGAGAGAAGTGTAACTGTGTAAAGCATAACTAACTCCAAATTTTTTATCAATCAATCAAACAAACAGATTGATCATGAAAAATCTCCAGAACTGATTTTTATTTTCCAACGGAAATCTGTAAGGCAGAGAGATATATAGGGCAGCGGTTACAGCAGTATAATTACTTTCCATTATTCACATCAAACTAATAAATTAATTAATTGATTATCGGCTTGGCTCGTGTAGGAGCCGGAAAGAAATGGAGTAGTGGTTGCCATGTCATCAAATATCGAAATAGTTGGATAAAAACAATCGGAAGGCTGTTATGTTTTGTTAAACTATTTTGTCAAAACATTTTGTTTAGATAAATTATATACTTAGTGTGTTAGAGAAGAAGTAGGAGTTTGTGGTATATGTTAATGATCTAAATTTTTTTTCTCAAATCTAAAATGATAATTTTTTGGAAGCAAACCACACAACGTAAATGAAGATAATAATGTATTAAATGACCAAAAACTGTGTTAAGGAACTCGAATATAAAATTTGTAGGTTATAATCATCAAAACATATAACAAAAACTCCATTTTTACATGTGTTTAATACCATTCCAGTACCAGAGTCTGCAGGTTTTAAAGTTTCAGATCTGCCGCTTATATACTTTTGTTCTAATATTTATAATTGTCAGGATCGTCAAGTTTCAAAACTGCTGATTATAAAAGTAATTTGAAGTTCCATATTCGACAAGATAACAAAAACATACTTGTCGACTATAGAATTAGCCCCAAGCTTAATATTTTTCGTAAATTAGAAAATTTTAAGTTACACAATTGAAAAAGAACTAAATTAACCTGCCTAATATATAATCGACAAATATGTTTAATTTGTATATGTCGATTATATTGATTTTTTAACACAAAATCTTGGTAAATTGGACATGTAAAACTCAGTAGCAAATTCATTTATCCATAAAAAAAATTATTTTTATAACAACTCCATCAACTACCTCATTGAGTTGTACACTTCCAATAATGAAAAAAACAATCAAATCATGTTGAACTCATTCAAATTTAACAGTCTCCACCTCTATCTTGTAGAGATTGAAAATACAAAGTCATCGTAAAGAAAAAGTCATTTCGACATAGATGAAGAAATTATGAGCAAAAAAATAAAAATAGAAAGAATTGCACAAGAAAATAATCAATAGGAATATGCCTGCTGATTTTGGACGTTTTATGGATATAAAAATTCGTTTTTGAGTTTCAACCATCAATAAGTATAATAAGAATCTATCATGTCGATTATTACCATTTTTATGTACAAAAAACTTCATAATTTGAGGTCTCCAACAATCATTAACCAGAAGTGATTATACTTGCTGGTTAGGCGTAATCGATAGGTTTGAAACTAATATGCCTACCAATTATGGTTCTTTAATGGAAGGCTCCTTACTTTCTGCAACTTCTTCTTCTGTTTCATAAACGAAGTCATATAAAATAATTTGTAGCTAATATTTAATTAGACCTATCGATTAAGATTGATGTTCTTTAGAAATAAAAAACGTGCATCATGTATAATCGGTTGATAAGTATAATTGGTACCTACCGATTATGTCTTATAATTGTAAACCCTAAAATAATTTCGATAAGTTTCTTGAATTCAAACAATAGAAACCTAAAATTGGTAGAGGTTAACCTTATTCTGTCCATTTTTTTAAAGTTGGTGGAGACTTTGTCCTTCATATTCAGTGCTCGAATCTACTTCGAGAACATCGTCTTCTTCACGAGATTCATCTTCATCTTTACAGTTGGCTCTTTGGTTTCAAAAATAAAAGGAGAATTTTTTTTTCTTCTAATAGGTAAACAAGAAAAAAAAAATTAATACTAATGTAAAAGGTAATATAAATATTTCCTGTTTCTAATACATCCATAATCACGTTCACTCGATAAAACTAAATTAATAGTCTCGTATTGGAGTAGCCTTTGAATTGCCATATTTTTATGGGATTAGATGGAATTATAAAGAGAAATTTACTCGTAGAAAGGGGATAAATACTTTTCAAGCGCGACCACCAAGACTCACACGTGGTTGACGATTTTGCGCATAACGTGGTTATCTCTAATTTTGTCGTTGAACAGCCAATATTAAGCAATACTGAGGTAAACTAATGCAGCCAGTCGTAAAAAAAGGACGATTATGGTGAATAATTTTGACATGTATTATACGCTAAAGATGTGTTTGTCTACTCCTAAAACTTTATTATACGCTAATGAGCACGACTCATGAGTGCGGCCTAGTGAGCATGACCTATAGTAGTCGTGGCCTAAGCCAAAGATGGCCTCATTGACCCGAGTGTTTCCCTTGACGATCTTGAAAATAATTTTTTTTCCTTAGTTAAAAAAACACCATATACGGTCGCAAAAGAAAGCTTGAAAAATAATCATTTCCAGACGCGCAACTTCATCGCTGATGAAGCATGTTAAGAGAATATATCTTCTCTGGATGCGACTTTTCGTCACAGAGGAAGCATGTTAAGAAAATAATCATCTCTAGATGGGACATTTCGTTGCAGGATGAAAATGTTAAGAAAATAATGTTAGAATTAAAAATGAATTTATTGTTTATTTACAAAAAAATATTTTGTTACAAAAAATTATCTTGATGGGAC
>JAJJMC010013934.1:0-10367 GCA_023531435.1 Papaver californicum | reverse complement strand
TTTTATGGTTTTTAAGAAAGCCATGTTGGGCTAATTCCCTTGTTAGGGCGAAAGGATGAACTTGTAGAGATGATTTTTATTTGTGTTTCGAAACTAGGGTTATTTACAGTATGAACTAAATATTATTAATTTGTCTCTCTCTCAACGTTTTACCGTCTCGATGATTTTTCATGTTCTATGCCACGTATAGTTCATTGTTTGATTAGTAGAAGGACTCGTTGAAACCTTGTATTAAATCGTTTTATGAATAATCTTTGACTTTTTATGCCCCGTATACTTAGTACTTTCGAAATTCTACTTTAGGTTGAGAACAAATAATTCTTTTCGAAAATTCTTTCTTTAGTGCTTAATTAAAAATCTTCCGTGTATTAGTAGCTAGATTTGATACTGTACATGAGTAAAATTGAGACCCTATGAGACGAACGCAATTAAACCATGACCTACAACGGATTCCCGGAACCTTAACATTTTTCTCGTACTGTTTTTAAAACTCTATTAAATAATTTTAATTCATTAGTTAATTTAATTCTTTATAAATAAAACCTAAAAAAAATATTTTAATCCAAACTCCTCGTGGGAACGAACCGTATTTGCTATTGTCTACATCTTTCGACACTGTGCGCTTGCGGTAAAACAAAGTCGGTTTTCCGACGCATCAAGTTTTTGGCGCCGCTGCCGGGGAGTTGTTTTCAATTAAATTTTATTTTTAGATTTTTATTATTTTGTTCGCTTTTACGCTTTTTGGTATTAATCTTTTGCTACAGGTTTTGGGGAACGAAAACGAAAAGAAATTGAGCCAAAGATTTTGGTAATTAAAAGACTTGGAGTAAAGTTAAAGCTGAAAAAACGTAAAAGAAGACAAATAGTTAATTTTTACTTTTTAGGATTTTTATTAGTTAATTTAATTTAGAAAACTGTATTAGGAAATTTTTGATTATTTTTATAATTTTCTTTTAGTTTTGGACATTACGGACATTATTATTATTTTTAAACCCTACGGAAGGGTAGTATTAAATATAAACTGAACAGGGAAGGACGACAATTACGATATTGTCTCGGCCCCTTGGGTTCGTACACTGACACAGGAGTCAGTGGCCTGAGTCGACTTCAACGATTCATCCCCCGTCTGTTACGGGAGGTAAGATTCGATCAACCCACGAATCCCTTGCAAGTGGATTTACTGTATTCCTTTTTATGCATATATGTTGAGGACCTGAATACGGATTTACTTTTTCTAGTAAAGGGAAAGAACTGGCCATATAAGATAAGGACTCGGATTTCATCACCGTTTCCTTCTTGACCGCTTTAGGAACACGTTACCAAACGCGAACCTAAACCTTATAATTTTGACTAGAAAGAGACTGATAGGGTAACGAGCTTAAAGGAAACTCATTCAAAAGGACTGTATTGGTTACTTTGTTAGCCTAACTTAAAGTTCAGGAAGATTATTTTAAGTTGATTAGAGCCGCCTTGTAACCCAGGGAAAAGTTTCCAAAGAGAACGGGTTATCAAATCTCCTTAGAGCTTATCCTGTTTCTATTCGACTTAATCTAATTCGGATCGTTCTGAGAGATTCGCTAAAACTGTAACTAGTTGCCTTTTGGAATAATAAAAGTTGGTCTAGGAACAATCTAAATGGAGCCATCATGCTTTTTGTTTGCTAGATTCAAATGGGTGATTTGGTTGAGTCACCCTTGCTTGTGATTGTTTAAAATTCCCTTCCAAGTAGGATTTATTTTTATTTTTTAGTTTTAGTATATGCCCAACACACAGGTGGGTTGGGATAGAGATCAGGACAATCGTCTCGTTAGAAATAATCCATTATTCATGGATAGAATCGATAATGGGGGTGTGGACCCTCCAGTTAAAACTTTGAGAGACTACATGTACCCGACTAGAGTCTCTCAACCGTCATGCATTGTCTTGCCTACCACAAAAGCCCACTATGAAATTAAGACTAATACCATTCAGGCTTTGCCAAACTTCTATGGCAGAGAAAATGAACACACTTATTCCCACATTAGAGAATTTGAGGAACTGTGTGGAACTTTGAAGATTAAAGACTTGACCGATGAATATTTGAAATTGAGATTGTTTCCCTTATCTTTAAAAGATAAGGCAAAATCGTGGTTTGATGCTTTACCATCTTCATTCATCCATACTTGGGATGCGATGACTAAGTTATTTGTGCATAAATTTTTCCCTAGGCATAGAATCACAGCCTTACGTCAAAGTCTTAATAGTTTCTTGCAGCAAGATGGAGAATCTCTCCAGGATTATTTAGAAAGGTTCCATGAACTTCTGATACAATGTCCACACCATGGATTTGATACCTTGAAACTTACTATGATCCTCTACGAAGGATTAGATCACAAAACAATGACCATGGTAGAATCACTGTGTGGTGGTAATTTCACTGATAAAACCCCTGAGGAGGGTTATAAGTTTTTGCATGAAGTATCTGATAAAACCCAGGACTGGGGGGCTAAGGAGTCCATAAGGTCAATGGCTAGTAGAAAGGGGGTGCATAGAGTTGATATCGAATTCGACTCTGAAGCAAAAATAGCTTCTTTGACAAGAAGACTAGAATCATTAGAACTTAGTACTAAATCTAGACCTTTTGTTGAGTCTATGGACCAAGCCACTCATGACGATGGTGGAGAACAAGTCCATGCTCTCTACCAAGACAATCGTCGTAGATTTGACCCGTATTCCAATACTTACAACCCAGGGTGGGCAAGACACCCTAACTTTTCCTGGTCTAGAGGTCAGTATGAAGGTCAACCTAGTAATACTAGTGATTATACACAGAAACCATCCGGTCCTACTGATTCATCTAACCAAAAGAGTACCTAGTATGGAAGAAAGTCTTAAGATGTATATGCAGGCCACCCAAAAACAACTAGAGAATATGGACAGGAACACTGCAAGGTCCATAGCAACCTTAGAAAGACAAATAGGTCAGCTTGCTTGCCAAATAAGTGAGAGAGACAAGGGACAGTTCCCAAGTCAAACACAGCCTAACCCAAAGGGGTCTTATGAGATAAGCACACCTGGTGCTAATCCCTCAGATCATGTCCAGGCTGTCACTACTTTGAGAAGCGGCCGGGTCATCGATAACCATCTTAGTGATCCTGAGGAGAAGGAGACAGATAGGAACCCACCTACTATTACGAAGGAAATACCCTTAACACAAAAAGAAACCAATGAAACTGAAAGAGGTAAATCTGAAAACACTTATGTTCCTCGCGCTCCATTTCCCCAAAGATTAGTATCCCAGAAGAAAGGAACCAGCCCTACTGATATCTTAGAAGTGTTCAAACAAGTTAAAATCAATATTCCCCTCTTAGATGCCATTAAGAAGATTCCTATGTATGTTAAGTTCTTAAAAGATATGTGCATTGTGAAACGAAAATTAAATGTCCATAAGAGAGCTTTTCTTGCTGAACAAGTGAGCTCTATTATTACTCAGAAAACACCACCCAAATATAAAGACCCTGGTTGTCCTACTATTGCTTGCACTATATGACAACACAAGATTGAACATGCCTTGTTAGATTTAGGGGCCAGTGTGAATCTCTTGCCATATTCTGTGTATGAGCAATTAGGACTTGGTGATTTTGAAGCCCACTAGTGTTACACTCCAATTGGCTGATAGGTCCATTAAAATTCCTAGAGGAGTGGTAGAAGATGCTCTTATACAGGTTGATAGTTTTGTTTATCCTGTGGACTTCGTAATTCTTGATACTCAACCTGTGACAGACCCTAGTGGTCACATTCCTATCATTTTAGGACGACCGTTCTTAGCAACTTCTAACGCAATCATAAATTGTAGGAATGGTATTATGGAACTTACTTTTGGTAGTTGGAAGATGGAAGTGAATGTTTTTCATGTTGCACGTTCTCCTCCTGATCTTGATAACCATGAAACTGTGTGCATTATTGATGAAATAGTCCATGAAACTTACTTGCAGAACCATATAGATGATGCATTAGAATCTTGTTTAACACACTTTGGGCATGATTTTGATGATGAAAGTGTTATTTGTGAAGTCAACGCCTTGCTAGACTCCACTCCACTGTTAGACACTAAAAAATAGAAGCCTGAAATTGAACCACTAGTCCTACCCGAAGCTCGACTCATTCCATCTGTCGAGAAATCTCTGACCTTGACTCTTAAACCATTGCCAGACACTCTGAAATATGTTTACTTAGGCCATGTAGATACTTTACCTGTTATAATTGCTTCTGATCTTACATTAGAACAGGAAGGCAGATTGGTAGATGTCCTTAGAAAACATAAGGAGGCTATAGGTTGGTCAATTGCAGATTTGAAAGGAATTAGTCCTAGTGATTGCATGCACCATATTTACTTGGAGTAAAATACTAAAACGTCTAGAGAGATGCAACGTAGATTGAATTCTAACAAGAAAGAGGTTGTGAGAGAGGAAGTTCTGAAACTCTTAGATGCAGGTATCATATACCCAATATCCGATAGTACTTGGGTCAGCCCCGTTCAAGTTGTACCCAAGAAATCAGGAATCACTGTAGTTAAGAATGAAAGTAACGAATTGATTCCTACCCGGCAGACCACCGGGTGGAGAGTATGTATTGACTATAGGAAGTTGAACAAGGTCACGAGGAAAGATCATTTTCCTCTTCCATTCATTGACCAGATGCTAGAGAGGTTAGCTGGACATAGGTATTATTGTTTCTTAGACGGTTATTCCGGTTATAACCAAATCCTTATTGCCCCTGAAGACCAAGATAAAACCACGTTTACTTGTCCTTTTGGTACATTTGCATATAGATGCATGCCTTTCGGGTTGTGTAATGCACCCGCTACTTTTCAGCGTTGTATGTTGAGCATATTTTCAGACATGGTAGAGAGGTTTATTGAAGTTTTTATGGATGATTTTTCTGTTTTCGGGTCGTCGTTTGATGAATGTCTCCATCATCTCACTCTTGTCTTAGTGAGATGCAAGGAGAAGAATCTAGTATTGAATTGGGAAAAATGTAACTTTATGGTTCATTCAGGAATTGTTCTGGGTCATATTGTTTCTTCTAAGGGAATAGAAGTAGACAAAGCTAAAATTGATTTGATTTCTAAGTTGAAGTTCCCAAGTACGGTTACGGAAGTTAGATCATTCTTAGGTCATGCAGGTTTTTATCGTCGTTTTATTAAGGATTTTAGTAAGATCTCACGCCCTTTATGCAACCTTTTAGGTAAGGACGTTACGTTTGTCTTTGATGAAACTTGTATTGCAGCTTTTGAGAAGCTGAAATTACTTTTTAACTTCTGCCCCTATTATACAACCGCACGATTGGAGTCTTCCATTTGAGATTATGTGTGACGCCTCCAATTATGCAGTTGGGGCTGTTTTAGGACAACGCAAGAAGAAATCACAACATGTCATCTACTATGCTAGTAAGACCTTGAATGATGCACAATTAAATTACTCAACAACTGAGAAATAACTTTTATCGATTGTGTTTGCTGTAGACAAATTTAGACCTTATCTTTTAGGGTCTAAGATTATTATTTTATCTGATCATGCTGCCTTGAAATACCTTTTAACTAAGAAGGATACTAAACCTAGGTTGATTAGATGGATACTGTTGCTACAGGAATTTGACTTAGAAATTCGGGAAAGGAAGGGTTCCGAGAATGTAGTAGCAGATCACCTGTCTAGGATCATTTTAGAGTCTTCTGATGATGTTGTCCCTATGCATGAAACGTTCCCTGATGAACAATTGTTTGCTATTTCTCACTTTCCTTGGTATGCGGACATGGTTAATTATCTTGCTATTGGTCGAATACCTGAAGATTGGTCGAAAAAAGATAGAACTAAATTTTTAGCTGAGGTTAAGCATTTCTTTTGGGATGATTCATATTTATTTAAGTATTGTCCTGACCAGATTATACGTAGATGTGTGCCTAATGATGAAGTTAGGAGTATTGTCACTTTTTGCCATTCTTATGCTTGTGGTGGCCATTTTAGTGCTAAGAAAACTGCTGCAAAAATTTTGCAATGTGGATTTTATTGGCCAACCTTGTTTTATGATTCTCACGAGTTTTGCAAGAGTTGTGATAGGTGTCAAAAGTTAGGTAAGATTACTAGGAGAAATATGATGTCGTTAAGCTCCATATTGATAGTTGAGATATTTGATGTATGGGGGATAGACTTTATGGGACCTTTTCCCACTTCGAATGGTAATGTCTACATTTTATTAGCGGTTGATTATGTGTCTAAATGGGTAGAAGCAATACCTACCAAGACGAACGACCGCCATGTTGTGATCAAGTTCGTTAGAGAATACATATTTTCTCGATTTGGTACCCCTAGAGCCATTATTAGTGATGGAGGATCACATTTTTGTAATAGATCTTTTAGGACATTTTTGAGTAAGTACTCCATTACACATATAGTTTCTACACCATATCATCGCCAGACTTGTGGTCAAGTCGAAGTTTCTAACCGACAAATTAAGCAGATATTAGAGAAAACAGTTAATCCTAATCGTAAAGATTGGTCTACACGGTTATTTGATGCACTTTGGGCATATCAGACTGCTTATAAGATACCCATTGGGATGTCTCCTTTTAGACTTGTTTATGGAAAAGCCTGTAAGAGTTAGAACATAGAGCCTACTGGGCAACTAAGACCTTTAATGTTGATCTGTGTACAGCTGGGAATCACCGTAAACTTCAACTCAATGAGTTAGAAGAAATTAGGAATGATGCATATGAAAATACAAAGCTTTACAAAGAGAAAACTAAAGCATTTCATGATAAGTCGATTAGTCGAAAGTCGTTTGAACCTGGACATAAAGTTCTCTTGAATAATTCTAGGTTGCATTTATTTCCTGGTAAGTTAAGATCTCGTTGGACAGGCCCGTATTATATCAAAGCAGTTTTCCCTCATGGGGCTGTCGAACTTGAGAATAGAGAATCTGGTAATGTTTTCAAAGTTAATGGACAAAGAGTGAAACCCTATCTAGAGATTACAAACACCAAGGTGGAAACTGTCCTCCTCGACGACCCGGTTTATCAAGACTAATAATATTTGAGTCCATGTTTAGTGTATATTGGTAGGATTTTCGTTTTTGTTTCTTTTTAGCAGGGATTCAAGTATCATTTTCTTCATGGGAGTCAACCCATCAATTTTTTTTCCTTCACCTTATCTGTTTAGTTTTTGATTGCTTGTTTTATGCCATTTTAGGATTTCCCATCTTGATTTTACATTGGATGAGTTAGTTTACATTGAGGACAATGTAAAGTTTAAGTGTGGGGGAGTGTAAGCATATAGAGTTCTTAAGTATACAATTTTTAGGTAGAAATTTTTTAACTTTTTCGAAATTATTTGCATGAAAACCTCCAACTTTTAGATATTTTAGAGTCACTTAGTATACTTCTTGCTACGTTTACATATGGAGTTCTAAACTAAAACAACTGAACTTAGAACTATTATAGAACTATATTCGGAGTGCTTAGTTGTTGAGAGGCTAGAGCTGACAAAAATGGACTTAAACTGCCGGTAGAGAATACAATATTAGAGTTGTTGATCATTCAATACCCATGAGTGAGGCACCAAACCTTCAATTGTCCGTTTAGAGTGTTTCATCTGCGCAAATTCCGGGTAGAATGATGAGCTACCTAACCTCGCACCAATTTCAGCACTACTTTTTGATCTCTTGAGTGCTATTTCTATCAACCATGAGGGTGCCATCAGAATTGCTAACTTTATCTTGTAGTCTTGTTTGCAGTTGGCACCATTCTCTCGACAATAACAGGTCCATAGAAACATATTACCAACACGCAGAATATCAAAAATTTGAAGTCAGTTAAGGTATAAAGGCAATCGTTTAAGAAAGAGCGAATTTCATATTCAAGTAAAGTAACAATACAATTAACATGTTAAAGACTTATGTACAAAAGCGAAAGAAATCAAAAGATGTGAGTTAGTGAAGTTCAGAATCAAGTGGTAAATTCTTTATCCCACGGTCATAGTAATTTCATCATTTATTTTTCAGTTTATATTGTAATATCAAAAAAAAAACAAAAAAAGTAAGAAAAAAAAACGATTATCATTGCTTTAGTTTAGATTTTCTTTTGTATTCTTTCAATAAGGCCGTGGGGAAGAAGAAATATATAGAGAAGTTTCTAATAACAAGAAATTGAGGAAATGAGTTATAAACTCAAGGTTCTACGAAGTTCAAGAGTTCATCATCTACAGTTGAAGACCGAAGACGTTTCTATTGGATACTGTGAGAGTGGTGTTGATGGCCGATCGGATGAGAAGGTAAGTAAGCATTCCCATCCTTGCATAGTGGTTGATTTCCTTTCTTAGAGTTCACTAGAAAAATAAAAAGGGATTCTTTTTCGTCCCACTTTCTATGGGATAACAGCTTCATATGATTCGGAAGGTTACCTTTCCTTCCTACCATTCAACGTGTGTAGGATTTCTATCTTCATTCCTGCCTGCACACATGTGTGAACCATAAAGTGCGTCCTTTGAGAGTCAAATTCATAAAACCTTATTGGTGAAGCAGAAATATTCGGTCACTCTCGAACCTAGATCCTTTTACATGGTGGTTTTCTCCTAACTCAAGAGTTAAGCATGAGAATAATGTTCTTTATACTTCTAACTTCTTATTATTAGTGCTCAGAAACTTTATGTCTTCGTAGCTCTTTGAATGCAGGTGCTTTGGAATACTTAGAAGTTGGAGTAGGTTTTGTGGATAAATCTCTTGTAAACCCTCACGAGACTATAACTCGTCCACTAGGGACACCTAGGGGTTTAAAGGCTTGTTACACATGCTAAGTGTAACCGTTTCCTCAACGAAAGGGAGTTGTATTTTAGATTAGTTAAGATTTGTAGTTTGCTCGAGGACTAGCAAAAGGCAAGTGTGGGGGAATTTGATAAGTGCATAATTTATACATTTAAGTATCATTTCCTTATTCTTATTTGCTAGATTTTGTGTGAATTACCGTGTTTTATTATTACTTTTCTAGTTTGTGCATTTTATTAGGTTACGTCTCTGAAACAAGCGAAATGGAGCTTTACAAGAGAAGAATTGCTAAATATCCAGTAGATGTCATTCCATTCCAGGATTTCTACCCTCCATCTTGTAGAAAATTTGATTACGAATGCAATGGCAAAAGAACGAGGTCATTCTGACTTCATATGAGAAAGTTATGAGCGAAACAAAAATAAAGGGCAAAATGGTCATTTCAAAGTGACTGGATATTTACACCCATTCGTAGGTTAAGGGGTAGCCAGTATTACTTCAACTGTCAGTTTCGTGAGACTGACAGTTGATTGGGTATGTTAATGGCACCAGCCATTCCGTTCAGGGCTGCCAAGTTTTTGAATATTACCAAAGGCACCGGCTTGATTGATTAGGGCCACTACTTCTTCTCCACGAGCAGAGCTGTGATGATTTTGCGTGATTGATCATGGTGCTGTGACGATGATCATCGGTGATGGCAGTGAGATGTGATGGTTATGCTACGGTGATTGATGGAGTTTGGCAGCAAGAGAGATTCACAGTAATAAGAGAAGAGTACATGGCAGTTGAGAGGGAGCTGATGCTCGTGAATTGGTGATTCGAGTGCTGTGATGATGAGGCAGAGATAGTATGAATCGATTGGTGGTGAATTGGGCTTGTAAGGTTTAACGAGTTTTCTTGGATTGATGGATTCGATGGAAGTAATGGCAGATGTTGGCTGTGGAGATGAGCTCGAGTAGTGGCAGTTGAGCCGAAAGAACAGAGAAGAGATGGTGAGTAATGTTTTTTGGCAGGTTAGGGTGATCTAACTGTTTACAGTTGAAAAAGAGGCAGTGAATCTATGAGAGGTGGAGCTGTTACTCGTGAACTGTGGTTCTCAGTTGTAGTGATGATTATGTCAGCAAGAAAGATAATGAATGAAGAGAATCTCGAGTCTGTACTGGGCTGTTGTTGGCAACAATGGTGAATGATGGAGGAGTTTGTGATGGAACAGCAGCGAGAGTGGTTTAGAAAATATCGAGTTTATGGTTCTGTTGATGGAGCTCGAGCTTGGCAGTTGAGTGAATGGAAGTCAGTGATGCTCGGTAATGATCAGAAACTTGATGATGGTTATGTTGTGAGTTCGAGACTTGAGCGGCAAGGCATGGAGAAGAATTGAGTTTAAATGGAACACTGATGGCTTCGATGCTGTTGGTAGAGGATCTGATGAGATGGTGCTGAGTAGTTAGTTGGACTCAAGTGATGATGGTGGTTCCTGGAAGCTAAGATGGGTACAACCGGAGTTGTTTTCTTGTTGAGAAAGAATCGGAAGAAAAGAGTTAGAAAGAATATAATCGTGTTATACACGGAATAGT
>JAJJMC010013930.1:548510-566140 GCA_023531435.1 Papaver californicum | reverse complement strand
TTCATGAAGCTGTGGGGAAAGTGAACTCGGACTACTTCAAATCTTTTGTAGACTTCGCAAACAATAATATTCAGGATGAAGATTTGATATTAGATGAAGAGGGGTGGAAAGTCCCAACTTTGTGGCCCAATTTGGAGGTCGATGCTGGCTTGGGTTTCCATTCACCGCGGTGGATTTCGGTTTTGGAAAGCCTTATATTTTCATGCCATCATTTGGACCTTGGGAGGGTGTCGTGTACTTAGTTCCTTCACTTGATGGTGATGGGAGCATAGATGTCTACATAACCCTGTTTCAGCAACATTTGAATCTGTTCCAAGAAATTTGTTTCTGCATAGACTAATTAAGATAGTTATATGTAAGTTGCTATCTGAGATCGAGCAGATAAAGCTACTCCATGAGACTCTTTTGTTTTGTTTTGATTAAATTTGCTCTTTTTAGTACAACTAATTCTCATGGAAAAAAGCTAATTTGATGTACTTCAATTTATGTTAGAAGAAAATCATGTTGTGTTATGGTTGGGTGGAGCCTGATAGTAAACAACTCGGTTCATACTCGATCCGATCCGACTGACGGCTCGTTGAAAAATTAAATGAGATTTTTTCAAAAGCTCGTTCATGAACGGAAGATTTTCAGTTCTACCGTTAGTTGAGATTGTTATCAATAATATACTAATATTGCATTTTTTTCTCTTAATTTCAGTCGATCAATTAGAAACAAGAAAAGTTAAACTAAAATATCAAAGAAAATGCAGTTTAAATTAGACTTGCACGCCTGTTTAAAAACAAACGCATACAAAATATAGTCTGTAGTTAGAAACGTTATCTCTAATTCAGGAGCATTTTTCGGCTTGGCTCGTACTTCCCTAACTACCTTCCATTTGCGATATGGGTAGACAAAAATGAGCATTATTGGTGTACAGTGGTTATAATGGCATATTGATGGTGTAGGAATACATAAGTTGGAAATAAGGTTAAATTGGATGAAAGAAAGGAATGGCTAAAATTTGAAGTGGCAGAAGATCACTTTTTGGCTAGTGTATGTAAGTTTGTGAAGAAGGGAATACATTTCAAAAGCTGTATGAATTTTCCTATCTGTTTTTGATTGGCATTGGTGATAAGAGTGGTGTGGTGGTGAAAGGGCAAATAGGATGGAAGGTTGTGAAAGTGAAATGCACATGCATAGAGAATATTACGGGGTAAAATTGTTTATCTAAGATTCACAAAAAATTATTCTAGAACATGAGCACTGACTGGGTGAAAACATCATCGATTAACTTAACTTGGCGTTTTTGAGGGCGATCAAAAACTATTTAGGAGTGATTTTTGTAACCCAATCCCATCAATGTGGCTAAGGGATAACCTAGGGGTATGTAAAAATACTAAAATACCCTTTCACTAATCAAACAATTATCATAAAAACTTTTACTAATAAAACCTAAACTTAAACCTATTTCACACTACTTCTTCTCTACCTACCGATTTTCAATTTCCGTGTTCTCTCCTTCTTCTATTTTTTCAAACTACCGATTGTGGCACAATCGAATTCATCTTCAACCGATTAATCGTAAACCAAATCATCGTATAATCGTAAACCAATTCATCGTCGTTATTACAATCTAAAAATGGCAAGAAAGAAGCAAACAACTCGTCAACCTCCTAATATAGAGTGGACGGATTTTACCACAAGAATAAGAGATCGAGAGATTGTTGAAGAACAACACGAAGAATGCGACGAACGCGAAGAGGATGACCTAGAAACGGAGACCGATTCCGACAATCAAACTCTCCAGAACTATGTAATGGCTCCAATAAGGTAAGGGTTTACCATTATTTGTGTGTATATTGATTCAATCGAATGAATTAGTGACTAGAATATCAAGGGTTTTAGGTTAGATTTCACAATCGGTACTTTCTTGGTTGTATTAAACTACCAATTATGTTAGTGTTCTTCATTGGTCATGAACATCATGCACAATCGGTAGTTATGTTTAGTCATAAACTACCGATTGTATTCATGTACCAAAATTTAGTGATAATCGGTAGTTTCGTATAGGGTTAAACTTCCGATTATGCAAGTTAGTGATCCTCAAAAACATCGATCACAATCGGAAGTTATTTTTACACCTAAACTACCGATTATATTCCTGTCTCCAAATTTACACATAATCGGTAGTTTAGTATAGGGTTAAACTTCCGATTGTGAAATTTAGTGGTTCCTCAAACATCGACCATAATCGGTAGTTATAATTTGGTCATAAACTACCGATTATATTCATGTACCCAAATTTAGTCATAATCGGTACGTAGTTAATTTTTTTTATGTAACTACCGATTGTACGTGTGTCCATAGACTTTTCTGTTCTATTTTTATGCACAATCGGTAGATTATGTAGAGCCCAAGCTACCGATGATGCACAATCAGTAGTTAATTTGATTTTTAGACTACCGATTATGCACAATCAGTAGTTACGTTGTTTTTTTAACTACTGATTATGAACAATTGGGTGAGCTTAATGTACTTTGTCTACCGATTATATACTGATCAAACGGTGTCTTGTTGGAAATAATTGTTCTTTATTTATCTTGTCAATCATAGAAGGGAAAGGCAAGCTAAGCATTCCAACGATACAATTCTTACGGGGCCTCGTCGTGAAGGGGGTAAGAAGGTTACTGCTAGTGCAAGAAGACAAAAGAGCGCTAGCAGAATTGTTATAACCGAAGGAACTCAACCAAGTGTTCCAAGAAGTAAAAACGAAGAAGAAGAAGGACCAAGTGCTCCACAAGATAGATACTTTGATGAAGGAGGACCAAGTGGTAGACAAGAAGAAGGAAGTGGTACAAAGAACAAGCTAATAAGAAAGGAGGACACAAGGTCCCTGACTCTTTAAAGATGAAGGGTATTCAAGAAGGCCAAATCCCTAGCCTCCCAAGAGATGGAGGAGATCTATTGTTTGGGTACAAAGACTCTAAGGGCGAAAAAGATTTACTCAACGGAGGTAATAATTATAAAACACCATTCTTAACATATTGTCTTTTTATTCGTAGAAGTGTTAACTGTTATTCTAATTATTTTTTAAATCGACGTGTATATTAGGACCATTCTAATGCGGTCCGTCTACTCAAACCTACGGCTGCACCAACAAAGATGAACGATTGGCCGTTGGAAGGTGAGTATCAATGGTTCCAGCAAATTATACTACACTCGGGGCTATCTACGGCTGCCGAGAATTCAATGTTACCTCACGACCGGGTGTCGATATCGGCCTTCTTGGAGAGGATGTATCCTGAGACCGATACCTTCCACATGCCGTGGGGAGAGATGAAGATCACCCCCGATGATGTGGTGCAGATTCTAGCTCCAATTGACCATGGTATGGAGGTGAAGTTTGGTTATGTGAAGCAGTTAAGCTGGGACCAGCTTTATGTTTACACTGAGAGGTGCCTTGGTTGGGACCGAGCGAAATCCGATGAAGAGTTCAAATGGTGCGCTTCTTACAAAACCATGCAATTCAGCATGGTTCAACTGATGAAAATGTTCAAAGGCACCTTGGATAAAGAAAAGATGAACCCAGATTTTAGCGATGACCAGGTCAATGCTGCAGCCACTGTATATCTTCTCTGTGTTTTGGGATGTGTAATTTTCCCCAATGCTAGTGGAAACCGGGTGGACGCCAACCTCCTATAACTTTTGCATCCCCTCCACAAAGTTCGCGACTATTCGTGGGGCACCGCATGTTATGCGTTCTTGATGGAAGAGATGCAAAAGGCATCCAGGGAACAGACTAGCCAAATTGCCGGGAACATGAGCTTACTACAGGTATTTTGGTAACTCCATTGATGGTTTGATTGTTATTTATTTTTTCCTCTTTTAAGAATCAATTTTCTCATACTTGATTTGATATGTACACTAGACGTGGATCTACGATCACTTCCCGTCCCTCGAGTTGGCCAGAGAGAATCCGGCATGAGAGAAAGGAACACCCCGAGGTACAAAAAACATCTTTGAGGGCAACCATTCAAGGACTAAGGAGCAGGAGTTGATTTTTTTGAGGAGGAAATTAGACTCGACGACGTCCAAAGATGTATGCTTTGATCCATACAGGGAAGACCGAGATAGTGGTCATATAACGCGAAGGTCTGAGTTGGCGTTGTACTATGGACCCTTGTGGCATCCAACTGGATATGTCATGTACAATGCCACAAGGGTGATGCGTCAACTAGGTTATGTCTAAGAAGAACCTTGGAGTCATTTCAGGAGCAGGTTCGAGTTGGACGTGGAGAATTGTGTTTGTGGTAAGGACTCGATCACAATTGTTTACTCTGGTAACCCATCGGTTGAACATTGGGACAACATGATGCAATCTATGATCAACGAGGGGAGACCTGTCACCCGAGCTGATGAAGCAGATCCTGGCTTTATGGTATGGTACCGGCAGCATTCTCATCTTCACGTGATCCGTGAAGATAAAGGAAAGAGCACCAGGGTGCCCGCATATAGGTGCATCATCAAAGACAAACCCTCGGGCTATGAAAGGCTGGTACGTAATGTTATTTCCTTTTGATTTTAGTATTACGGCTCAATATTTTAGATAATAGTCGTTTGATTGTTATTGCCTAAAAACAGAAAAAAAAGGTTTGCATTTTTCTCAAAGAAGATAGCTGGGTGCGTAAATGCGGGAGTGCCTCCATCAGTTGAGACGATGAGAGAGTATAAAGACCTCATTGACAACATCAACAATGAAGCCTATGCTAGCAAGTTTGGAGAGAAATATGCGAATAAGCCGAAGATGGTAACATCAAAGCACAGTAAAAGATCTCGCGGTTCAACGAGTGCTTCTCCTGAAGCAAATGTCCCTGAGGGTGAAGCCAATGCCGCTGATCCTGAAAGATTGTTAGCCCCTGTGCTCGTGCTCCTTGTACCAAAACCAAAAGAGTTAGAAATTAGATTGTGGTTGTTAACTTTATGGATATGCCTCTGGTGTTTAACATTACTGGTTTTAAATGTCTAACATTTGAAAGGATTTTATGTTCTTTTTTTTAGTTATCAATTGATTTGCAATCGATTTATTTTTAACAAGTTATTTTCTTCATATCTTACATTATAATCGGTAGTTAAGTGGTTTGAAAAAACTACCGATTGTGTATATTCATCAACAATCGGTAGATAACAAACTACCGATTGTGTTAGCGTAATACCGATTGCATTTACCCCAGGAACTGCCTGTTCCTGGCCACTTTTTGTATGATAATCGGTAGTTTAAGAATTTTTTAAACTACCGATTGTGCTTGTACAAAATGTTAATTTTTTTTTAAAAAATTCGATTTCCAATTTGGGGTTACTTATTAGAATCGGTAATTTAAGAATTTCTTAAACTACCGATTGTGCTTGTACAAAATGTTGAAATTTTAAAAAAATTCAATTTCCAATTTGGGACTACTTATTATAATCGGTAGTTTAAGAATTTCTTATACTACCGATTGTGCTTGTAAAAAGTATTGATATTTTTTAAAAAAATTTGATTTCCAATTTGGGGCTACTTATTAGAATCGGTAGTTTAAGAATTTCTTAAACTACCGATTAACACAATTGGTAGATAATGGTGATCCCAAAACTTCCGATTGTTAATATTAGTTCGAACTTAGTGTACATATTTTCTATACACTCTTGTTACACCAAGCCACAACAGATTATTTTTTTTAAAAAAAAGAGCCGTTAAGACTCTAATCTATATAAGGAGGTTGACCTATTCTCATTATGCACCTCCAATACATTTTAACTCTCCAACATCAAATAAATAACCGTATAGATTAATGGCTCAATCGTTCACGGTAGAGGAAGATTTATCGTTATGTAGGCGCTATGTGCAATTCTATCTGAAGCGAGGAGAAGAACGTAGGCAAAATGGTGTAATGAGTATGAGTTATTTGGATAGTGTTCAGGAACATTTTTGTGTTGACACCTGGAACCCCAATAACCGTAATAAAGTTGATCTTTTTTGTCGATTTCATTCTATAGGCATAGAAGTTAATCCATTTGTGAATTTAACTTATCTTGTCAATCGATATCGTTTGAGGGGTGAAACTAATGATGAAGTTATAGCGAGATCTCTTGAGGAATGGCGACGATGGAAACGATCAAATTACCGTTACGAAGCTCATTTCAATATCATTAAGGTGATGGACAGTTTCAACCCGTTTAAGGTTCGTCCACGCCGATAAAGCAAAAAAGAATTTTCCAAGACAGTGTAAAATAATAATTAATATAATAATAGTGTAAAACGTTAGGTTTATAAACAGAAACCAAAACCTAATTCTTCTTCTTTTCTAACTATTCACGCCTTTTTTTCATCTCATTTCCTTCTCTACCTCTACCTCTGCCTATTCTCAACTAAAGCAGTCTCCTTTTTTATTTCTTTTCCTTTACCAATTCTTCTACTCCCATTACTTTCATTCTCCATTGAAAATGACTCCAAAATCTTTACCTAAACAATCAAATAAGGGAAAGGAAAAGATTGTGATAGAGGAGTTCAAAACCATTGAAATCAATTCGTCAATCGATTCCGATGAACTTCCCCTCCGACCAAAAAATGTTCCTACCCAATCAAAGAAGGGAAAGGAAAAGTAAGTTACATCCAACTTTTATGTTTTTAGTTATTACTTTGAAGAAATCATGATAATTCTTGTTTATAGACTTTTGTCTAATGCATAATCGGTAAAAATATGACGAACTTTATCTACCGATTGTGCCTCTAGTTCATCATTTCTGAAGAACATCATGCACAATCGGTAGGTATTTCATAATTTTATCTACCGATTATACAATCGGATATGTACTGAAAGCACTCCCTATCGATTGTGTGTAATCGGTTGATATTTCATATTTTTAACTACCAATTTTGTGTTTTTGTTTATTTTTATAATAGCTATTGTGTAGTTAGTTAATAATCAATGTTTGGGTATGTTCATTAGGGTTATGGATGAAGATGATTCCGATAAAGGTCTTTCTCCTGCTAGAAAGGTTGAATTGCTTTCTCGTCCTCTTTTTAATTTGCCGAAAGGAGTATCAAATGATGTTGGACGATCCGGATTTCTCACAAATGCTGAAGGATCCTTGGTGGAACGGTCCTGACAATCCCTTCAATTCGGTTGATATTTCATCTTCGGATGAAGGATCTAAGGCAGAAATGAACCGAATGATAGCGGCTGATCCGGATTTTGATCCTCGACTCTTTTTCAGAGAGAAAGACTTCTCAAGCATAAACCCATACTACAATGAATCTGGAGAGTACATAGGTCCAGTTCAGGATGATGAAGTTGTTGTTGATCCTAATGGGAAGGAGAAGAAGAAGCGGGTTGAAACTAGGACCAAGTCGAGAGTAACAAGGAGTGGACGAATTTCATGGGATCAATGAGATTGATCACTTTGAATTTCTATAATGTGTTTTGTTTCGTTTATACGGATGTTTTTAGTTTTTTTGAACAAGTTTAATGAACAATATGTGGTAAGTTTATTTGAACAAGTTTTTCTTCGGATGTTGAAATAGTATTACGAAGTTAGATGTTAAGTAAAATCGCCATAATCGGTAGATAATAATGTTTCTAAACTACCGATTTCATACAATCGGTAAATTCCCGTGCTACCGATTATCCACAATCGGTAGTTCTTTATCTTCACTAATTACCGATTATGGCAAGAAAAGTCTTGGACAAAAAAACATGTATAATCGGTAGGTTAATTTGATCATTAAACTACCGATTACAAAGTTTAAAATTTTAAAGTTTAGTTCAACTCTGGCTACAATCGTAGATATAAATTTTCAATTTCTACCGATTGTGAAAGATGAAGAGTTAGAAATTTTGTAAGCTTTGAGAAATTCAATTTGGGGCGACACCTATAATCGGTAGTTTAAATACTCCATTAAACTACCGATTGTACAATCGGTAGGAATAAAAATCACGATCCTACCTATTGTACAAAATCATAACTCAAAAAATCAATCTAAAACACTCTCTTTTTCTATTCCAAAACTAACTCAAATAATTTCTAACACTAACTATAACCAAATTAATTAACTAATTAATCAAAATTAATACTAATTAAGCAAGAACAAATTAACCATTATAGAAAATATATAGATAAAGGATGTATTGAGATTACTTTAAAATGATCTTGTTTTATTTTATTAGTCGCCCTTAAGTAATTTTTGGTAGTCCTAAAAAACACCAAGTAACTTAATCACCCAATCGATGAAGTTTCCACCACAAAACTAGCAGCCTAAAGTAACATTATGGCAAAGCAAGCATGAAATAAATAATCACCCAATATGATAATTACAACACATAAAAAAAAAAACACAAATTATCATCGCCTTAAACACCATCACTTAAAATTATCGTGTTCAAATCCTAAAAAGTACTGTGAATGTATAAATAGAATACGACATCCAACAAATATTCTCCTCTATCACAACACACATATTAATACAATACGGGACCATTGTTTTTTTGAGAATGTGTACCCATGTAAGGGTCATATGCCCCAAAATTTGAGATGAGACAGACACGTCTAGATGAAATGAGGCTGGAGAGATGGGCTCTTCTCAACAGTATGAAGCACCTAATTCTCTAACTTCACTGCTGTCTTTTGCTGTCTGTTATTGCAGAAAAGAAATAAACTTATATGGTCACAAGGACATGCTATCTCTTCTCTGGCTGTGCTCCCTTTCCAGCTAGGTCAGTTGCAAGTTGCCTTTGTGATACCATTTATGTGCCTGAACAGGAACTAAAACAACTCCACGAAAACCAATTTTCACATGAAAATAATGGGTCCCCTAGTTGTTTAAGTAGGGCCCATCATTCTTATATGGGGTTCATCTTTTCCCAGTTAGAAAGTCGGTTTTACTGGAGTCCCGTGTAGAATTATTGTTCATGTATAAGAAATTATAAAAAGACTTAAAAAAAAAAAAATATAAACAAAATGGTAGATTTTTAGGATCGATTTTATAAACAAATAAAACGAAAATGAAAAACAAGAGCACAAGATTTATTCGGTTTATCCAATTTAGACTAAGTCCAAGGAGCGGTTGTGGTTTTCGTTATAATCTAAAAAACAGAGTTTCAGAGAGATACAACGATGATAATAATAATAAGATACAAACCCTAGATAGATCAACTCTCTATATATAGAGATTACTGAAAAACAAACCTTTCAAAAAAAAATTATTTAATTTTCCAACGGACCGTCAGTCAGATCAGATCAAGTACGAAATCGGATCGTACACTACCAGGCTCCACACAAACATAACAATATATACATACAAGATTATAATGTTTATCTCCCAAAGTCACTTACACCTCACAACTAATTAAGCCATGTCCATCAAAGTTGAACAGCTGAGTTCGAAGCTAGTCGGACCAACCTACAATGGCGATGAAAAACATCATCCTCTCCTAAATCGGTTTGTCCCCCTTTCAGTTTTCGATAGGTTGACAGACGATGAACACGTACCCCTGTTTTATGCATATAGACCCCCAACCCCCTCAAACCAAACATTAGAACGAGGTCTTCGAAAGGCCTTATCGGAATACCCAGAATTTGCCGGTCGGTTTGGTACGAGTGATACCGGTGAACGTGTAATTCTACTAAACGACCAGGGTTTAAGGTTCATTGAAGCATCGTTTGATTGCACTCTTGACGAGGTTATTCCATTCAAGTCATCAACCTTATTGAGTCTTAACCCATGTGAAGGAGAGAATATTGAAGAACTGACTCTAGTTCAGCTTACTAGATTCACTTGCGGTTCCTTAATTTTGAGTTTTTCATCCAACCATATGGTGGCTGATGGATTCTCTGCGAGCCAGTTCTTGGTTGCTTGGGGTCAAGCCTGCCGTGGACTCGCCATCCTCCCACGTTCTGTCGGCAACCGAAACATATTTGCTGCTCGTGATCCACCAAAGGTTGTTTTTGATCATGGAAGTATCGAGGTTGCAAAGAGGCAGATTAATCAAAAGGATAATAAACCACCTTATTCAGGTGAAGATGTGATACACCACAGGGCACGCTTCACTCCAGAATTCATTGCCAGGATAAAGAGTAAGTCATCTTCTTTAGTTCCTGATATTTTGAACGGTGTCCGTAGGCCTTATACCACGTTCGAAAGCTTGGTTGCTCATTTATGGAGAACCGTGACTAAGGTTCGAGGACTTATAGAGCATGAAACGACCGAAATAAAGATATCGCTGGATGGCCGGAGAAGGTTGAAACCTCCTGTTCCTGATGATTATTATGGTAATCTGGTCCTATGGGCATTTCCGCAAACTCGAGTGAAAGACCTCTTAAGTAAATCATTGAGCTATGCTGCTGAGATAATACATGATTCGGTGGTGATAGTGAATGATGACTACTTCAAATCTTTTATAGACTATGCAATTACCCACAATATGCAAGACGAAGACCTTAAAGTTGACGAAGGGAGTTATAGTGTGACATCTTTGTGGCCAAATTTGGAAATCGATAGCTGGCTTGGGTTTCCGTTTGATGCCGTTGATTTCGGCGTCGGAAAGCCTAGCATTTTCATGCCATCATTTGAAAGTTGGGAGGGTGTGATATACGTTGTTCCTTCGTTTGAGGGTGATGGGTGTATAGATGTTTACATAACTTTGTTCCAGCAACACCTTGAACTCTTCCAAAAGATTTGTTACTCAATAGACTAAGATTAATCTTAGTTAAGTTCAGGTAGCCATGTTGTTCAAAGTGTTATTGTATGACGGCTCATTTTTTTTATAATTAATGTTGTTGTTATTTAACTAACTCTATAAGTTGCCAATAGTTAGTACAACATGCATGTGTCCAATGCAAATAAGGAAATTCTTGAACCATTCTTTTTCAACCTTACTAATCTTCCTTAGCTACTGAACCTACCGCTTGGTTAACTTATTGCCTGTTTAAAAACGTGATGTCCTAAGATTCCTAACCGTCAGTAAAAAAGAAACATAACTTTTAGATCGAAGAGATCCGATTGTTGTTGAAACGAAGTCATGTAGACATCCATACCTTCATCATAGGTGTTACTGTAATACAATGATAAAATTAGTTAGGTGATAAAATCAGCGAGAGTTTAAACCCTCCAACATCAAGGTGGAGGATTAAAAAAAATGGACCAACCAATATATACCTTCATCACCAAAAAACATTGTTGAAGTTTCTTTCTGGTCTTCATTCTGAACTGAACTACTAATCTACTTGGTAGTCTAGTAGGTCATGCCTGTTACTGGGTAGTATGGGTTGTAATAATCAACTCTGAGCAGAAGAGTAGATTCTAGTCAATCAATCGAAAAGTTTGGGATTGCTGCGTGTTTCACGTTTAATCTCCGCAGGACCCCAACCATCACTTGTCTTGTAACATTTCCCAAAATTTTGTGACTTTTTTCCTTGTGGGAGGCCTGTCAAAAGATAAAAAAGCAAAATATGTCGGAATAAAATTTAAATTAAGAAAACACATAATAAGCGTATCAGAATTATGTGGACCTAATAAAGATATAGATACAGGAGCAGAAGATATTACTAGGACCAACATGGATCGATGGAAAAGCAAAGAAAACGTGGTTCTTTAATCAAAAACATCTCCCCTTGTATCCTCCTAATCATACAAATACAGTGATCATATAACTAAGTAATTATATATTTAATTTCAGTAAGATCGATGTTATAAAGAAAATAAAATGAAAAAATAATAAAACTATAAGATTTATTTAGTTTATTTAAAATTAAGGTCATGTTCAAAGAGCGGCTGCGGTTTTCACTATAATCACAAAAAGTGTCCAGAAAAATAAAACGATAATATAAACCCTAGATAGGACAACTCCAGTCCTGGTCTATCGGCCCGTCCCTCCGTTCCATAAACGAACCTATGAAAAAGTCTCATTTAATTTTCTAACCGGCTTCCAGTCGGATCGGGTCGAGTGCGAACGGGGTCGTGCACTACCAGGCTCCACACAAACATAACAATCTCCCACTTGGGGACTGGTCACATCACAACACGCCCTAACTCCACTTTGAACAAACTTCAAAACACACTAATCACCGCAGCAACTCTCTTAACCAATCATCAAGCTCGAAGACCAACTGAAGCTGCACACAGCTTCAGTTTCTCAAGGGTCACTGGTCTTGTCAACATGTCTGCTGGATTCTTTGCTCCATCAATCTTCTCAAGTGTCAACTGACCATCCTCTATCAAAGATCGAATGAAATGATATTTAATATCCACGTGCTTGGTTCTCGAATGGTATGGCGGATTCTTCGCTAAGAAAACAACACTCTGACTATCACTATACAAAACTCAATTTCCTTTCTTCATACCCAATTCACCCAAGACACGCTGTAACGATATCATCTCCTTGCTCGCCTTAGTAGCAGCAACATATTTTGACTCTGTAGTATACAAGGTTACTATCTTCTGCAAATTAGAACCCCATCTCACAACAATACCACCCAAAGTATACACATAGCCAGTAGTACTCTTTCTACTATCAACATCTCCAGCCAAGACAACATCAACATAACCCTGCAACTTCATACTAGAACCTGTGAAGCAAAGTGATGGATCTGCAGTACCCTTCAAATACTGAAGTAGCCACTTGACTACCTCCCAATGTTGCTTTCCTGGATTACTCATTGACCTGCTCACAGCTCCTACTGCATGTGCAATATCTGATCTGGTGCAAACCATGGCATACATAAGACTCCCAATCGCCGATGCATAAGGAATCTTCTTCATATAAGCCTCATCTTCTGCTGTCTTAGGTGACTGGTCTTTGGTTAGCTTAAAGTGGCTACCCAAAGGCGTGCCCACTGGTTTGAAACTCTCCATGTTAAACCTCTTCAGAATCTTGTTCACATATTCTGACTGTGACAGCTTCAAGGTACCATGATTGCTATCTCTGGTGATCCTCATACCAAGAATTTGCTTTGCATCTCCCAAATCTTTCATTGCAAACTGCTTTGACAGTTTCTTCTTATAATTTATTTCCTCACTGCTAGGCCCTGCAATAAGCATATCATCCACATATAGCGTCAAAATCATAAAAGTGTTTTCAGACCTCTTTATATAGCAACAATGATCTGATTCGCATTTAGTGAAGCCGGTGGTATCCATAAAACTGTCAAACTTCATATACCACTTCCTTGGAGCTTGTTTCAAACCATACAAGCTTTTATTCAATTTGCAAACCAGATTCTCCTTTCCCTGTGTTGCGAAGCCCTGTGGTTGCACCATATAAATGTCTTCCTTTAGATCACCGTGAAGGAATGCAATCTTCACATCTAACTGCTCAAGATATAAGTTCTGTACAACCACAATTTCCAAAACCAATCTAATTGTATTTAGCTTCACAACTGAAGAAAAAATATTAGTGTAGTCTACACCTTTCTTTTGCTGAAAACCCTTCACAACAAGCCTGGCCTTGTAACGTATACTCTCATCATGCTCTTCTTTTACTATGTACACCCATTTATTATGCAAAGTCTTCTTCCCTTATTGGTAGCTCGGTTAGCTGCCAAGTTCGATTCTTGAGCAAAGAGTCCATCTCATCTTTCATAGATAACTCTCACTTTTTTGAATTCTCAACTTGCTTCAGCATAATTTTCAGGCTCACCTCCATCTGACAACAAGATGTGATGAAGAGAGGGTGAATAACGATCCACTGCCTTGGGTATCCTACTTCTTCTCCTAAGAGTGGGAACCGGAGTACTGGGGTTTGGGGAAGCTGGACTACACTGCTCTATCTTAGGCACTTCATTTTCCTAGTTCAGGACAACCTTGTCCTGCACACTGATTTTAGAAATCTCACCCAAATCAACATAAGCAGAATCTTTTACCTCTGGTGCATATTCTCAACTGTATTTGATTTGTCCTTGTATGTAACCTTCTCATTGAAGATGACATTCCTGCTTCTGATAATTATTCGATTTTCTGCATCCCAAAATCTATAACCAAAAGCATTATCTCCATATCTAATAAAGAAACATTTCTTGGATTTGGGATCAAGTTTGTTTCTAGCATTGGCATCAACATGTACATATGACAAGCAGCCAAATACTTTCAAAAAATAAAGATTTACCTCCTTACCACTTCATACCTCCTATGGCAATTTGAAATTCAACGGAATTGATGGTCCTCTATTGATCAGATAAGTTGCAGTGTTGATTGCATCATCCCAAAAAAAAAATTGGCAACCCAGCATGCAAAGTCATGCTTCTAGCACGTTCATTTAGGGTCCGGTTCATGCGCTCAGCTACACCATTCTATTGTGGTGTCCTTGGAATGGTCCTCTCCATTCTGATTCCATGTGTAGCACAATACTCTCTGAACCCACCATCAACATATTCACCCCCATTATCTGATCTTAGGCACTTCAGTTTCAAACCTGTCTTATTTTCTACCAAAGCCTTCAATTTCTTAAATATATCAAATACATCACTTTTATTTTTCAGAAAGTAAACTCATACCTTTTTGGTCGAGTCATCAATAAATGTGATGTAGCATAATGAGCCACCAAGTGATGGAACTGGAGATGGTCCCCATAAATCATTATGCACTAACTCTAACTTTTCTGGTTTTGGAGCTCTACCGCATTTGACGAAGCTGACTTTCTTCTTCTTCCCAAGGATGCAACTCTCACACATACCAACATCAATGGTCTTCAATTCTGGTAGTTTCTCGTTCGACTGAAGTACCTTCATGCCCTTCTCACTTATATGCCCAAGCCTTTGGTGCCATAGAGTATCACTAGTGTCAGCAACTGCAACTGTATCTACTGTACATGTATCTACTGCTACCATGCCAACAATAAACAAGTCTCTCGGACTTAAATACATATAAAGAGTACACGTCTTGTAACCACGAGACACTACCATAGCTCCCTTAGTCACCTTCCATCTACCACTACCAAAATAAACACCATTCCCTTCGTCATCAAGCTTCCCAAATATAAATCAGATTCCTCTTTAACTGTGGAACATGTCTAACCTTGTGGATTCTCCAGACTGATCCATTTTCCTGCTTAAGCTTGATCTTTCCAATGCCTACTATCTGAAGTTGTCTATTATCATCTAAATAGACAGTCCCGAAGTTACCTGCAGTATAGTTAACAAAAAGTTCTCGGCTTGAAGTGGTATGCCAAGAAGCTCATGAGTCGAGAACCCAAGAGTCCATGGGACTTTCAACAAAAAGAAGTAATGCCTCTTACACGGTTTCTGTAACAACATTTGCACTTTCATTCTCGTTCTTCTTAGGTTTTTTGCACCACTTCTGTATGTGGCCCATCTGGCAGCAGTTCCAGCATCCAGCCGGACCCCGTGGACCTCTAGATTTGCCCCTGCTTCGCCCTCTTCTTGATTTAGATCTTCCTTTGTTCTGATTTTTCTGAGATGATATGCCTCTTGACTCGACGTTAAAGGAAGCATCATTATTCGAATACTCACCAGAATCCTTCCTTCGAACTTCTTCACCCAGAATCAGATCGTGTATGTCATTATACTTTAGCTTCTTTTTGCCGGCGGAATTACTTACAACAGTTCTCACAGCTTCCTAATTATTGGGTAGAGAAGCCAAAAGGATTAGGGAACGAATTTCATCATCAAATTCTATCTCGACAGATGATAGGGCTTTCACGATTTCACTGAACTCATTCAAGTGCTTTGTAACTGAAGCGCCCTCTGCCATGTACAATTTGAACAGCTTCTTCATCAGATGCACCTTGTTGTTCGCCGATGGCTTTTCATACATACTCGTCAAGGCCTCCATCAGACCAACAATGCTCTTTTCTTTCACAACACTGTGTGCAACTGACTTGGCTAAGGTTAATCGAACAACCCCTAGAACCTGTCGATCTAGGAGTTTCCAATCTACCTCGGACATCCCATCTGGCTTCGTTGAATCCAATAGAGGTTGCTGCAAATTTCTCCCATAGAGACAATCTTCAATTTGCATTCTCCAGTACCCGAAATCTGACCCATCAAACTTTCGATTGCGTTTGCAGATCCGACCCCTATCGCATATGATGTCGACGCCCCTTTCTCTGTCGTTCTGTCGTCTTCTCCTTTTGTCACCGATTCTTCCAAAAAAGTAAAATCTTCATGAATCTAGCTCCGATACCAGTTGTTAGGATCGATACTATAAAGAAACAAAACGAAAACCAAAAAAGACAAAAGATTTACTTGGTTCACCCAAATTAGGCTACGTCCAAGGAGCGGCTGCGGTTTTCACTATAATCACAAAAAATGTTCCAGAGAAATGCAACGATGATACAAACTCTAGATAGGGCAACTCAAAATATATATAGAGACTACTGAAACACTTAAATAGCACCCATCTGTTTCAGGTTTGTTTTGGAGCATCAGATGTTTGCCACGTGTTAATGGTGATATTTTGGTATCTACAGTTTTCATCTGCCACAACGCACAATAACATTGATTCAGAAAAGGAAATAACAACCTCCGTTTCATAAACAAAACTCTGAAAAATTCTCATTTAATTTTTCAACGGACCGCCAGTTGAATTGGATCGAGTGTGAACAGAGTCGTGCACTACCAAGCTCCACACAAACATAACAAATTCATCCCAATTCACAACAAATTTCTTGAGTACTGGTTGAAGAACTTCTAAACACTGTTGGCTAAAAGTAAATTATATTATCAAAGAAAAGAATATGTTATAGATTCATAGACAGACCATAATATTGAAAAGCATGAATCTCCTGTACAAAACCACATCTAGGTAAGTACATTCATGCACTACACACCTTCAATTCAAACCCAAAGTATTTTCTACTGCCCAAATTCTTTTCCCTGCAAAAATAAGCAATGTCCATTAATGTCAAGATAGAGAGCTCAAAGCTAGTAGGACCAATGTACAATGGTGATGAACCAGAACCTGTTCCTAATCAGTTTGTTCCTCTTTCTGTCTTTGACAAATTAGTAGAAGATGAAGATGATCATCAAGCGATTCTATATGTGTATAAACCACCAAACCCATCAAATATGTTACTACTACAAGGTCTCCGGAAGGCATTAGTTGAGTACCCAGAAATGGCTGGCAGGTTTTCTACAAATGATAAAGGTGGTGAACGTGTGATACTACTAAATGGCAAAGGTATGAGATTCATCGAAGCAACCGCTGATTGCACTCTCCATGAGGTTATTCCATTCAAGCCAGCTACCTTGTCGAGTTTCAACCCAAATGAAAGAGGACGAGATGAATTGGCTCTGGTTCAGCTTACTAGATTCACTTGTGGTTCGCTAGTTTTGTTATTTTCCAGAAGCCATATGGTGGCTGCTGGAGCATCTGCAAGTCAATTCGTTGTTGCATGGAGTGAAGCTTGTCGAGGTTTAAAGATTCATCCACGTCCTGTGTACAACCGGAACATATTTGTTCCACGAGATCCGCCTACAGTCGCTTACGACCACAAAAATGTTGAGGTTGCAAAAAGGGTGATCAATCATAATGATCTGATGGATCAATTACATCCTTTCTCGGAAGATGATGTTATCTATCACAAAGCACATTTCACACCTGAATTAATTGCCAAGCTTAAGAGTAAGGCTAACTCTTCGGTCCCAGATATGGTCGATGG
>JAJJMC010013930.1:473006-548110 GCA_023531435.1 Papaver californicum | reverse complement strand
TTCATGAAGCTGTGGGGAAAGTGAACTCGGACTACTTCAAATCTTTTATAGACTTCGCAAACAATAATATTCAGGATGAAGATTTGATATTAGATGAAGAGGGGTGGAAAGTCCCAACTTTGTGGCCCAATTTGGAGGTCGATAGCTGGCTTGGGTTTCCATTCACCGCGGTGGATTTCGGTTTCGGAAAGCCTTATATTTTCATGCCATCATTTGGACCTTGGGAGGGTGTGGTGTACTTAGTTCCTTCACTTGACGGTGATGGGAGCATAGATGTCTACATAACTCTGTTTCAACAACATTTGAATCTGTTTCAAGAAATTTGTTTCTGCATAGACTAATTAAGATAGTTATATGTAAGTTGCTATCTGAGATCGAGCAGATAAAGCTACTCCATGAGACTCTTTTGTTTTGTTTTAATTAAATTTGCTCTTTTTAGTACAACTAATTCTCATGGGAAAAAGCTAATTTGATGTACTTCAATTTATGTTAGAAGAAAATCATGTTGTGTTATGGTTGGGTGGAGCCTGATAGTAAACAACTCGTAAACAACTCGGTTCATACTCGATCCGATCCGACTGACGGCTCGTTCATGAACGGAAGATTTTCAGTTCTACCGTTAGTTGAGATTGTTATCAATAATATACTAGTATTGCATTTTTTTCTCTTAATTTCAGTCGATCAATTAGAAACAAGAAAAGTTAAACTAA
This sequence comes from Papaver californicum, assembly GCA_023531435.1. NCBI lineage: Eukaryota > Viridiplantae > Streptophyta > Magnoliopsida > Ranunculales > Papaveraceae > Papaver > Papaver californicum. Next base: position 547,400 of record JAJJMC010013930.1, on the reverse strand, counting down.
AATATCAAAGAAAATGCAGTTTAAATTAGACTTGCACGCCTGTTTAAAAACAAACGCATACAAAATATAGTCTGTAGTTAGAAACTTTATCTCTAATTCAGGAGCATTTTTCGGCTTGGCTCGTACTTCCCTAACTACCTTCCATTTGCGATATGGGTAGACAAAAATGAGCATTATTGGTGTACAGTGGTTATAATGGCATATTGATGGTGTAGGAATCCATGATATTAACAACAGGTGAGAAGGAAAAGAAAAAGTTAAGTTGGAAATAAGGTTAAATTGGATGAAAGAAAGGAATGGTTAAAATTTGAAGTGGGAGAAGATCGGTTTTTGGCTAGTGTATGTAAGTATGTGAAGAAGGGAATACATTTCAAAAGCTGCAAGAATTTTCCTATCTGTTTTTGATTGGCATTGGTGATAAGAGTGGTGGTGGTGGTGTTAGGGAAAATTAAGATAAGATGGAAGGTTGTGAAAGTGAAATGAACATGCATACGTTACTGCTCAGTCCCCACTGGTACATCTCTAAACTATTCATAGTCATGCCAAAATGGTCCCAACCTCAATGTCTAGCTTAAGACAAACATGCTTGGCTACAAAACCTTGCAAAAATAACTTTTACCAACTACCAGTAACAAGAAATTATTCTAGAACATGAGCATTGACTGGGCGAGTGTTTTATCTAAGATTCACAAAAATATATGGGGTAAAATTGTTTGATGTTATACCAACGACCTGAATTTGAACGGATATCACTGTAATATAGTGGTAAATTCATTGGATAATGAAACCAATGACCTGATAAACTTGACTGCCTAAAATTCTTTATTAATAAAGAGAAACCCGACCTGAGTTTGAAGCTAGTTAACAAACCCAGGACTAGGACTCCTAATAAAAAAAATTATTTTAGTGATTTAAGCTGATTAAGGGTATAATAAAGCTACCTAAAAGGGATAATCGATTTCAAACAATATATTCGGTCAATGATGGTCAATTATCGGTCAAGAATCTAAACTCCATCAATTGTGCAAGTTTAAAGTATAACAGGGGTGTATTGGATCAGGATTTTCATGGATAGAAATAGATTATAGTTTTATCTGAATCTAGTGGATTTATAATGTTTGTTAAAAGAATCCTGGATTCTTGTACATATATAATTTTGGGTTATAATAGACTGAACTTGAATTAATCTAGATTTATATAGATTGAAATAGATTTTTAAACACCAAATAATTTTTCAAAATAAAAGTTAAAGTACATAAAAAACAAAAAAGCTTGGTAAAAGTTTTCATATCCAGGATTAAATGACGAAGTCTGAAGGTGTAATTTAGCACAAGCAACATATGGAGATGAATGATAGAAAAGACAATAATTCTAGAAGAGGAAATGAACAAGTTAATGAATGAGAAGATTATTTTTAAAAGAGAAACTTGAGAATGTTATTTTTCAATGGAAAAAGATAGCATATCTTGATAAACAAAATATCCAGCATATAAACTATCCAAAAGAATCATGAAACTCTCATGGCTTGAATTGAGATTGATAGAAGATAATAATATACATATTTTACCTATAATTATCCATAAGAATCCTTTTATATCATGGCCCCCTATTATCCTAATATCTTAAGTGAATTGAATACTTAGTATATTTGTGGAATCTTAAAGAATTCTAATTGAATACCATGGATATTTAATGATTCTACATAAATCCTAATTAAATACCTAGGTGTTTTTTTGGATATCTAACTATCATCATAACTCCCAATCCAATACGTCCGTGTAAGAGAGTTACCAATAAGCTCAATTTAAAAGAAGCCTTATATAGGGGCTTCCCATTCCAACAGAGGGGCTTCCCATGGTTGAAGGCTAACCCATATATTGGATAAGGGATACCCTATGATAATAGCAAATACCTATATTAACCTTTACTCTATAACCTAAACAAAAAACCTATTAAAACCTAAACAAAAAACTCTTCGTCTTCTCAACCGTAAATCTGCTTCTCTTCAATTCTCCTTTTCCCCATTTTCTTCTCCATCAAATTCATCATCTTCGATGAATCGTCGATTCAAAAATTTATAATCGTCAATCAAACACTATAATAAAGATGACAAATTCTACTAAAGGTATAGAAGGTGGAAGTGATTTGAATCAAAATCAATCAAAGGAAGAAAACCGAACTCATCAAGAAATTGAAGAACGTACCGGTGGTAAAGGCAATCAAACTCCCCAACTACAACCAATGGTGTATATGAGTATGATTCTACAATAACCCATGTTATTTTTCTCCTTTTTGTGATCGTAATGTGTTAGAATGATTGATTTCAAAGAAAAAATTAGGTTTCCAAAAACATTTACGGTTGGGTTCTGTTCAAATACCAACCGTAAAGATAAGTTCTCTCAACAAGTTATGGTTGAGAATCCAACCGTAACTGGTTTTTTCTAAATTTTACATTTAGGTTATTTCAAAACCCAACCGTAAATCGGGATAAAGGAGATGAAGAAGAAAGTTTGCGGTTGGGTTCGATTCTGAACCCAACCGTAAACTATTCTGCAGTAAAAAAAAATTGGTATTTACGGTTGGGTTCGATTGTCAATTTCCAACCGTAAATTCTTTTGGATAGTTCAATTTTTTTTTATGATTATTTACGGTTGGGTACGATTGTCAATTCTCAACTGTAAATTCTCCTGGATAACTCAATTTTTGTTTTGGTGATTATTACGGTTGGGTTCGATTGCCAATTCCCAACCGTAAAATCTCTTGGGTAGTTCAACTTTTTATTGATGATTATTTACGGTTGTGTTCGAATGTCATTTACCAACCGTAAACATGTTTACGATTGGTTTTAAAGCCAAAACCAACCGTAAATTTGTTTACGATTGTGTTTGATATGTGTAACCCAACCCTAAAGAATTCTAAATTTTCAAAATTTTTGGTTATTTGTGTTGAATTGTTTGGAAATTATCTAACTTGTGTTTTCAATTTGTATTGATTGTATGTTGTAGGAATAAGGATAGGGAAAAACCCAAGAACACGAACACCGATTGATCACACTCCCACCCCTCGCCACGAAGTTCATTTAGGGGTAGATAATAGAGGCTTGAGAAAGAACGATAAGAAGAAGAAGAATTTTGAGGTAGGGGGTGGTAGCTCTAGACAAGAAGTACTACCTCAAGATGAATCCCATGTTTTCGAAGACTTCGAAGATCTACCGGTGGTGAGTGGAGGTGCGCTTGTGATTAGAGAACCACCACAAGAGGAAGAATGTGATGAAGAAGAGACAGAGAAAGAACAATTTTTCGATCAAGGAAAAGGTAAAGAAATTTTTGTTGCTTCGCCTCAACCTCAAGTGAAGGAAAGAAAGCCAAGGAAGAAACCTTCACCGAAAGGCAAGCATATTCCCAAAGGCAAAGACGTGTTGTTGCCTAAGAAGAAGAATGGAAGAATTTGGGGTGAGGCCCCAGACAGGTCTGCAATATTATTTGGTTATCCGCATTCATGGGCTGCCAAAGTTGCTGAGACTAGGGTATTAATCTAAAAACTTCTCTTGTTTTGTTAAATTTCTGTTTGTTTAACTTCAAATTATAACTTGTTGGTACGATTTTGATTAAAAAAGATTGTTTTTATTCTTTGTAGGATCTGACACAGGCCGTGAAGAAATTGGTTCGTCAAAGGGCTCAACATTGGCCGTTAGCTGAAGAATGTAAAGCCGTCCGTGTTCTCGTAAATGGTACAGGTTAGCTCCCGGAATTACCAATTCTATGTTGGAATATGCCAGTGTTACCTGCACAGCCTTCAGGGAACATTATTGACCTGAAACCTATACGTTTCATCTCCCATTCGGCGAGATGACAATAACGCTGGAGATGTCAAGTCAGTTCTTGACTTAAGAGTTGAAGGAAAAGCCGTGTATGAATATTTTGACAACAACATGTCTTGGAGTGATGTATGTGTCCTTGTTAAAGACACACTTGGATGGGAGAAGACAGAAGCCGAGTTAGAGTTTAAATTGGTTGTTGGAGATAAACCAGGTGAAGTTCCGAAGAAAGGTTTAGGTATGACCAAGAAGATCTTGTTACGTAGTCTAAGGGAGAAGTTTGGAGGAACCCTGCAATTGGAAAAGGATGGGGTCGTCATAGATGAAACTAGAGTTATGTGTATAGCCAAGGCGTATCTGCTATATATGCTTGGTACCATCTTCTTCGCTGACAACTCAGAAAATAGGGCCAACGCTCACTTTCTACAGTGGTTGAAGGATCTCTAGAAGACGCATGAGTATTCATGGGGAACTGCCACCCTCGCTTACCTACTTTCCAACCTTAGAAAAGCTTCGAGGGTTAGAAGTACTGAGATTTCCGGGAACTTCTTCAAGTAATTTATTGTTGGAATTTCAATGTTTAACTTTTATTTATTTTTTGCCCATTATCTTATATTAATATTTATTATCTTCATAGGCATGGGTCTATGATCACTTTCCAAGCCTGGCTCCTAAGACGGAGTGGAGCGCTGATGTGCAACCCTCGTCGAACTCTCCGCCAATATGGCTATGTCCAAACCAAGTTAACAATCGAAGTCTTTAAATTGTGTGTGAATGGCTCCATGATCGAAGGCCCAAGCATCGTGCTCAACTACATCCCAACACCTTCGGTCGCGGTTTGGAACAACCGCCATAAACCGGAATACCAAATCCAAAGGGAAGAGGTAAATCTATCTCCGGGCTCAAAAGAGGCCGTAGAAGATTACTTGGATTGGTATCGCCATTTTGGTCATCCAAATGTGATTAATATTGATCCGGAATCTATGAGAATACTTCAAAGGGGTCAAGGAAACAACAAAGGAGATGGTCTCAGTGATGTTTGGAAAAAAGCATATTTTAACTTGGTACGTAAATTACTTATGTTATTGATATTTTTAAGATTTATTACTAAATACTAAACCAATATTTGTTTTCATATGTGAATAAAAAAAGAAAGCATTTGCATTGGCAGAACCTATGACTCCATGCATAAGTAGAGGTGATGTGATGACGGTTGAGCAACACAAAATGAGGAAGCTTCATGAATCAAACGAAGATGAGACGGTGCGAAGCTTAAAGAGGAGTAGAGACGATACAAGAGGTGCAAATACTAGCCAGAGAGAGCCGTAACCTAGTGATGAAGACACACATGATGAAGCCGAGGATGTGCAAGGTGGTGCTCGTACTCGTGGTGGTCGTGTTGGTGCTCGTACTCGTGGCGGTCATGTTGGTGCTCGTACTCGTGGCGGTCGTGCTGGTCCTCATATTCGTTGTAGCACGGGCAAAAAAACAGTCGTCATGGTGATCTACATATCCCTCCTCCTTCTCTTTAACTCTACGTTTATTCTAAAAATTGCGTCAAACTTAGGGTATTTTTTTGTGGGTGGATTATAACTTCTTACGACAATATTCATATCTCAATTTAGTTAGAATGTATGAGAAAGTTTTTATCTTAAATTGGTCTAGCTAAATTTCATGTTTTATTTACAAAAAAATTTCAAGTTGGAAACCAAGCAAAGGAGAAATCAACTTAAAAAACAAAACAACTGACTAATTACGGTTGGGTCCGCAAGTCCATACCTAACCGTAAAACAGCCAGCAACATATTTGCTAAAGTTACAGTTGGTTTTTGAATCAAAACTCAACCGTAAATATTCCTGGACCCTTTTGCAGTTGGGTTCGATTGACAATTGCCAACCGTAAATTATCCTGGATAGTTCAATTTTTTTGTTTTGAATATCATTTACGGTTGGGTTCGATTGTCAATTCCCAACCGTAAATTCTCCTGGGTAGTTCAAATTTTTTTGATGATTATTTACTGTTGGGTTCGATTGTCAATTCCCAACCGTATATTCTCCTGTGTAGATAATTGTTTTTTTGAAGATTAGCTACGATTGGGTTCGATTGTCAATTCTCAACCCTAACTTCACCTGGATAGTTCTTTTTTTTTAATTTACGGTCAGAATATGAGCATCGTACCCAACCGTAGTTATCTTCAAAAGAAAGTTTATCTACACAGGAGAATTTACGGTTGGGAATTGACAATCGAACTCAACCGTAAATAATCATCAAAACAAATTGAACTACCCAGGAGAACTTACGGTTACGGTTAGATTAGGATGAACACCTAACCGTAATTGTTAGTCACGGTCGGGTACGATGTTGAAAATCCAACCGTAAAACTGTTACGATTTGGTTTTCCGCCATGAAAGTACGGTTACGGTTTGGTTAGGATAAACACCTAACCGTAAATGTTGTCTACGGTTTGGTTCGACAAGAAAACCCAACCATAATGTTCCCTGAATCACAAAATAATTCATATTTTTTTACGTAATTTCATCAAATTTGAGCCATAAAAAGACCAAGAGTTTAAGTTAGAGGTATACCTGACTACTCTGGTTGAGTGAATCAAAATCTAGAGTTTTTTAAAAAATTACAAAAAAGTTCTCTTTCATTTCTTCTACTTTTTCTTCCCACCAAACCAAAAAGAAGAAAATTTTGATTTGATTTGATTAAGTATAAGATTATTTTAGATTAATTATTATTAGCCTAATCTATTAGTTAAGTAGTTTTACAAATATTAACTAAACAGGGGTAGTTTAGCCATTATGAAAATATAATGGATAAGGGGTTTTTAAAATTCATATCTAGTGTCCATATTTTGTCTTCCCATGAAAAACTCCTTTATTGGAATAAAAAACCCCTATATAAGACTTCATTTAAAATAAGACATACAAAAATAACAACCATAAAAAGAGGGGTAGATCTACTCAGAGGACAGGCTCGATAGCTTCAAATCTGTTATCAATGAACTCAATTGAAAAATGAGACATACACAAGAATAGCTATCATAAAAAAACCAAATACTGGGGACTGGACTGAATCTGTTCATGGGGGCGGCTCAGCGGCTTCATATTTTTTACGCAAGGTTTGGACCTATGTCATACAAAATAAAATACATCATCGATTAACTTAATCACCCAATTGATGGAGCTTCGACCACAAAATAGCAGCCTAAAGCAACATTATGGCAAAGCAAGCAAGCGTGAAATAAATAATCACCCAATATGATAATAACAACACCAAAAAAGAAAAAAGAAAAAAAGAAAAAAAACACAAATTATCATCGCCTTAAACACCATCACTTAAAACTATCATGTTACTTATACGTACTTGAAAGAAAATGATCAAATCCTAAAAAGGAATGTGAATGTCTAAAGAATAGAATACGACATCCAACAAATATTCTCCTCTATCACAACACATATTAATACAATACGGGACCATTGTTTTTTTGAGAATGTGTACCCATGTAAGGGTCATATGCCCCAAAATTTGAGATAAGACAGACACATCTAGATGAAATGAGGCTGGAGAGATGGGCTCTTCTCAACAGTATGAAGCACCTAATTCTCTAACTTCACTGCTGTATATTATTGCAGAAAAGAAATAAACTTAAATGGTCACAAGGACATTCTATCTCTTCTCTGGCTGTGCTCCCTTGCTAGCTAGGTCAGTTGCAAGTTGCCTTTGTGACACCATTTATGTGCCTGAACAGGAACTAAAACAACTCCATAAAAACCAATTTTCACATGAAAATAATGGGTCCCCTAGTTGTTTAAGTAGGGCCCATCATTCTTATATGGGATTCATCTTTTCCCAATTAGAAAGTTGGTTTTAGTGGAGTTCCGAGTAGAACTGTTGTTCATGTATAAAAATAAATTAAAAAACATTTAAAAAATATATAAAATAGAATAAAAATTTATATAAAATTAAAATAAAAAAAATATAAATAAAAAGGTAGATGAAAAAAATTAATTAAAATATCTAAATAATTTAATTATTTCTAGGATATCCTTTTCGCCTTTTAATAGTTTGGCTAATAAATTTATATGCCTCAAAATTTTAAGGTGTGTCTTGAAAGAAGATTCCTAATTTACCACCTTCAATCGAATTCCATGTGATGTGAATAAGGGATGAACGTCGGATAAGATTTGTTGGATTAGGCCTCATCCTTATCCAATCTAACGGATTTTAAATTTGATATCCGTGTCCAATTCAAAATCTAATAGATTTTGAATAACATATTGGATACCGGTGAATCCGATAAGTTTTTTTTGTTGTATCCGGCCCAGTACAGCTGAGACTGGGTCGTAAACATTTGAGAAAGGTTTGAAAGCCCATACAAATTAAGTCTTTAGGAGATCCTACATAACTTCCAAGTCAAAAACAAGCCAACAAACCTCACCTCATGCTCACCAAACCTCTCAATTCTCGACCATCACATTCTACTTTCTTCTTCTTATTGCCATTTTCGTATCAATAACCAGACAAGCTATACAATATACTAAGGCCTCAAACCTAATCTCCCACTCTTTGTCCTCTCTAGTCTAAATGCTTTCCGAGAGATTTTGATTTCATTTCTTGGCATTAGAAGGCAAATAAGTTGGTCTTGTTAGGTGATATACTAATCAACTCATCTTTTTATCATATATATTAAGAATTGTCTATTGCTTATTCCTAGTAGATTATTTCTATCTTCCATCGTCTGAGCATTTCACTAGCTACTTTGTGCTATGGCAGCTGCTAATAAGTTTCTCTTAGGCTATGTTGCTGCTGTTCTTGTTTTTGGCCTTGCTGTTATAACTTGCAAAGCTTCTACGACATACACGGTTGGTGATACCTCTGGTTGGGACATTAGCACTGATCTTGACTCATGGGTTCAAGACAAGACATTCGCGGTTGACGACATTCTATGTAAGTTTGTCGCTTGATTCCCCGTACACTAGTTCATCGACTTGTTTTCCGAAAACAACACTCTGAATATATATTTTGATTCTGAATGTTGTTGTTTTAATTTTCTTATGTATATGTAGTATTTCAATACTCACAAATTTACAGCGTGAGCGAGGTGCGAAAAGAAAGCTACGACCAATGTAACACGACAAAAGCGATAAAAACAAGTAGTGATGGTAACACTTCAATTCCACTAGCAACTCCCGGCGAACATTACTTCGTCTGCGGCAACGAGTTATATTGTTTGGGAGGAATGAAAATTCAAGTAACTGCTATTGGAGGGGCCGCAAACTCTCCTGCAAATGCGCCTCAAGGAAGTGCCGATGGTCCTTCTGGTTTGCTACCTGGGAGTAAGAAGAACCAACCTACACTTTCTGCTTCCAATGTCATTAACGGTGGAGGTGATTATGTTGTTCTAGGCTTACTTTGCATTGTGGGAACTGTTTTATCCCTCATCGGTAGTTGAATTGACTCATAGCATTATAGTATATTTTTTGAAGCTAAATTATATGGAGAAGCTTGCGTTTTCAAGTTTCACGCATATTTAAGAGGTTAATTACATGCAATCAATATATCAGGTATCTGCATGCAATGAGTCTGTTTCTTATGGAACCACCATAGCACTTTAGCAGCAACGTCACTTGCAGCAGCGCGATCAACGTATTACCCAAATGGCAAAATTGGTAACAATTCCGTCAAATCACTCATATTGCATCATAAATAATCTCTTTCTAAGGTTGCATTACTTCACCTAACGTTACTTTAAACCGTGTAGAGCTTTCTTGTCTAATAAAATTCTACTGCTTTTGACAAAAAAATAAAATCAAGAAAGTGATTCTTATTAATTTTATACAAATTGGTACAACCATCCAATAAATGTTCCAAAGATGGATACATACAGTGATCGTAAAACTCCTCTACCGACGATCAAAAGACCAATTATGTCGCAAGGTAGCAAAAGTTGTTGTTTCTGTTGGAAAGAAGAAAGACTAAAATCTTGTTGTTTACCCACCATGTTGATAGCCGCATCATAGTGTTCGAACAAAAAGACGATTCTTTTTTCTTATGAAAAATACCTCGGCCATACGTAGACATGACTATGTCATAGAAGAGAGGAAACTGTAACGAACCGAATAGGAAAACTGGAATAGTTGCTAACAGAATGACAGGAGCGTATACCCAAGAAATCTTTTTATGAAGAACAATCACAAGAGTTGCTGCAAAAGTTGCCGCTATCGAGACAAAGAGAAAGAAAAGACCAAGTATCAGCTTTCTGGGTAAAGACGTTCGGAGATCACGCTCTGCATATCGTGCAGTTAATAGCGTGAAAAACATCAAGATTGTTATACACTAAGTCAAAGTGTCCTGACTTGACTAAGTCTATCTGTTATGACTAAGTCTTCTTGTTAAGACATTGGTATAAATACCAATCATTCGTGTAAAAAAAATACGTTGAAAAACTAATATCATTAATATCTTCTTCTCCAAATATCTCTTTCTGATTTTAACAACATTATCATGGTATCAGAGCAAGGTTCATCATCTTGAATCAAAATCAGTGAACAAAATTTTACATGCATCATTTTGTTAAAATCTTTTAATTTATCAGATCAAATGTTCTCAACAACTAATTCAAGAAGATTCAAGAATTCAAAAAATACTACTAGGTTGCATCATAATGGCTCAACAACTGGATCTACTTCTGGTTCAGTATCAATTCTTGGTTCTGGTGGAGTTAGAAGACCACATAATGACTATTCTACTGTGGAATGTAAAAGAATGTAGGATCTACTGATGCTGCTGCCAATGTAGCTGAGATGGAAAATGTTTTCTCCACTTTTAATGTTAATGCATCTGACACTAGTGAGCTCTCAACACCTACAACATGGCTGTCTGACAGTGGTGCCTCTTCTCACATGACTGGTGATGCATTTTTTCTCCAACATTCTTCTTCTTATGCTGGCAAGGAGAAGGTCATGGTGGGAAATGGTAAGACACTGCCTATAACCTTAACTGGAACTTCTTCTGTGCAAACACATAAAACTAGTTTTAGATTAAACACTGTGTTATTTGTTCCAGAACTCAAGCATAATCTCTTGTATGTTGATAAGTTTACAAAGGACAATTGTTGTTATTTTGTGTTTGATCCATATGGTTATGAGATAAGAAGCATGCTTGACAATACTTTTTTGGCTCATGGTGTTATTGTTAATAATCTGTATCCAATCCAGAATTTGCCTTCTATTCTATCACATAATCACTCTTCCTTTGCTTCCTCAACTGTAGCTTCTGCTACTTCCTTGTGGCATGCAATATTAGGCCATCCTTCCTCAAATATTCTAAATAATTTACAGAAACAGAAACAAATTCAGCCAAACTTTTCTAGTAAATCTTTTATCTGTCATCATGTCAGCTTGCTAAGAGTAAAAGATTACCATTTTCATCTTATGCATCTCATACAATTCAACCATTAAATCTAATTCACTGTGATGTATGGGGACCAGCACTTGTACCATCTTTAGATGGATTCAGATACTACATTGTCTTTATAGATGATTTTAGCAGATTTCACTGGATTTATCCAATGGTTTTAAAAAACAGATGCACTATCCTGTTTTACACATTTCAAGAGTTTAATAGAAAATATGTTTTCTACTAAAGTGAAGTCCTTTCAAGTGGATGGTGCTCTTTAACTGAGCTTGTGAAGGGTCAATTTAAGCTTTTTCTTGACTCTAATGGGATCTCAATCAGGATATCTTGTCCACAGACACCAGAACAGAATGGCTTAGCTGAAAGAAAGCATAGGCACATTACTGAAATGGGTAACACTCTCTTGTTTCATGCTTCTTGCCCAAAGGAGTTTTGGTATGATGCTTTCCAAACTGCAACATATCTTATAAATAGAACTTCATCCAAAGTTTTGGCATACAAATCTCCTTATGAGGTTCTTTTTCACTCAATACCAGATTACAAATGGTTAAAAAAAATTGGCTCTATATGCTATCCATTCTTGGGTAATTCTAGAGTTGACAAGCTCTCTCCAAAGTCAGTCATGTATGTTTTTATGGGCTATAGTTCAATGCATAAGGTTTACAAATGCTATAACCCACTCTCCAAAAAGACATATGTCTCTAGGCATGTTGCCTTTGCTGAAAACAAATTCTACTTCACCTCATCTTTTTCTCCAGATTTTATACCTATAATTCAGACACATTTTGTTGTTGCACAAATTCCATCTGCATCTGACTGTGTTTCTGTTCCTACTAGTACTGTTGTTACTAGATCTAAGCTAGGAATTTCAAAGCCAAAATTGTATCCTGATCATGTTGCTCATCTAACTGTTAGGAATCCAATACCTAGTGCTTTCACCTCCTTATTAACAACCACTTTTGATCCTAAAATTTTCAAGACTGCTTCTAAAATCCCCCACTGGATATCTTCTATGAAGGAAGAGGTTGATGTTTTAGTACAGCAGGAAACTTGGGATTATGTTACACCAGAATCCTGGATGAACATCTTGGGTTGCAAATGGGTTTATAAGGTGAAGTTGAAGGCAGATGGCTTTGTTGACAGGTATAAGTCTAGATTAGTTGCTCAAGGATACACTCAACTAGAGGGGGTGGATTTCAAGGACACCTTTAGTCCAGTAGTTCAGTTTTCTACTATCATAATTATCCTTACAATTGCTTTAACTAAACATTGGTCTGTTAAGCAATTAGATGTCTCCAATGCATTCTTGCATGGACATCTAGATGACAGCGTTTATATGGCACAAACTCAGGGATTTATCCATCCTGATTATCCTTCCTATGTATGGAAACTTAAGAAAAGCCTATATGGCTTGAAGCAAACACCAAGAGCATGGTTCCAGACTTTTAGCTCTTTTCTGATATCTTATGGTTTCAAGAAGTCTGTGTCAGTTAACTCAATGTTCATTTACACACATGTTATTGACATGTTGGTTCTCTTGTTGTATGTTGAAGATATTTTGTTAACTAGTAGTTCAGATAGCATGATAAATGCTTTGATTAAATCCTTGGGGGATAGGTTTTCTATGAGGGAGTTAGGTACCTTGACATATTTTCTAGGCATTGAGGCTACACAACCTACATATGACACTGTGTTGCTAACACAGAAGAAATACACTCTAGATTTATTAAGAAAGGCTAAAATGTTAACTTGCAAACCATGCACAACACATGTGGCTAAGGCTAACAACGTCTCTATCACTGATGGAACTTTATTGAGTGATCCTTCTGAATATAGGAATATAGTGGGTAGTCTACAATATCTGACATTAACTAGACCAGATATTTGTTTTGTTGTTTCCTATGTTTCACAGTTTATGCATGCCCCATCAGATATTCATATGCTTTTGGTTAAGAGAATACTAAGATACCTGAAATGCTGTAACACCCGTAAATTTTGCATGAAGCTTACTCAAGGATGCGTCATGGCCTGGGTTGAAGCTTCATCCTAAGCTTATAAAGCTTACCCAGATATGCATTTGGGGTGTGGATGCCTTGACTTTGAATTTTAGTGTTAAGGCACTATTATGCCATGATGCATTATTCAATACATCACTGAGCCAAGAATGCATCACCATGATGCATCAGCGTTTTATTTGCAACGGCTTTGGCAAGAAATCTTCATTTCTGCCTTGGCAGTCGATGAATGACCCTTACCTTTGTAATGTTTATTTGTAGAAATGCAAATAGAACATATATAGGGAGGAGGTGTTGGTTGAATGTCCATGAGTGGTAATGCACATCTTGCGATGCGATGTAGCATATACATTGGAGCATACTTGATGCGTAAGCATCAATATGCTGAAGCTTAACCGAGTATGTTGCGATCGGCTTTGGTAAGAAATCTTCATTTCGTCCTAGCAGTCGATGAATGACCCTTACCTTTCTAATATTTGTTTGTGGAAATGTGAATAGAATATATATAGGGAGGGAGCTTTGCTTGAATGTGCATGAGCGGTAATGCACATGTAAACGCGATGTGGCCTATACGGATTATGGTTGGCCTTTGGCCTTGCAACGAAGTGGGAATCGATGTTTACTTTGCGATAGTTTTGCACAAGCTAGTGCATACCTTGCAAAATTCCTTCAGCCTATGCAGACTAGGTTTTGCTTGGCCTTTTGCCTTGCAACGAAGTTGGAATCGGTGTTGGCTTTGCCTTAATAGGCTTAAGTTGCTTGTCCCTTTCGAATAGACCCTTTGATGAACTACGGTCATGTTTGATACTATCAAGGTACGGGTTGGGTACGTAGACATCCGCAATGCAATGCATTGAAGTGCAGCACCTTGTCGCTCATATCATCTAATTTGGAAGATGATTACAACATTATGGTAACTCGTATCATCTGGCTCGGCAACTCTAAGCAAGAGATGATTGTTGCCACACTTGATGAGGTAGTTGCAATTCCATTTGATGGATTGTTCATACTTCCTTATAACCGTTGCAGTATAGAATAGCATGTGCCTGGATGTTACACACTTGGCAAGAATAAGCTAAGTGTAGGCTCTAGTGCATGGTCGAAGTAAAATTGATGAAGCGAAAGCTTAGGCTTGAAATATCCTGGGTGTTGGTCCAAGGCATGAGTAGGCCTGAACAATGATCGGAATTATGTGATGCTTGTCAAAGGTATCCCCGTTAGCTTATGTAGCTTTCAACCCTTGGTATAATAAGGGTAAGTTGGAATGGTATGCTAGTCAAAGGCATTCACCATGGACCATAATGGCCTTGCACCCTTTGTAGGTCAAGGGTGAGTTCGAACGATAGGGAGACTACGATCTGAATATTATGCTTGCAAAGCATGTTTGAAAGGGCGAATACACCTGGAAGGGTATAAACGTAGCTTGAACGGTGTGGGAACTACGTTTCAAGTAAAATTCTTACAGGCATATTTGGGAAAGAAAAAAATTATCTGCACTTTCTAGCAAGAAGTTAGGCCTTAAGGCACAATGGCTCTTTCAGAATCACGGATTCGGGGAGTTCTGGCCTTCCCAGCGCAGCGCGCCGGAGGCAGAATTTTCCGGTCCGTTACAAAGGCAGTTTGGGTACAGGTATTTATCTTAGATCTGGTGATTTGCAATGTTTACAAGCCTATACTGATTCTGATTGGGCTGGATGCCCTGATACTAGAAGATCAACTTCTGGTTATGTTGTTATTTTGGGGAGTTCTGTTATTGCTTGGTCATCTAAGAAGCAACCAACTGTCTCCAAATCTTCTGCTGAGGCAGAATAAAAATGTATGACAGTGGCTGCTGCTGAGTTGCAGTGGGTTTCTTATGTTCTAAAGGAGTTACATTTTCCTTTGGAGGGTTCTGTGCATCTTTACTGTGATAATACTAGTGCAATTTCCTTGGCAACTAATCATGTTTTTCATGCAAGTTCCAAGCATATAGAGGTTCATTATCATGCTATCATAGAATTGGTGGAGTCTGGCTTTCTCCAGCTTCATCATGTTGCAAGCGAAGATCAATTGGCTGACTTGTTTACTAAGGGGCTATGTTTTCCTATCTTCTCCAAGTTGTTGCTGCTTCTACTTGATTGTTCATCCTCTTCTTCTGTTTCTGATACATCGGTGAAATAAAGGCTTCAAACTGTTACAGTGTGTCTATGTAGCTTAAACACTTTATCAGTTTTAGGGGGTCTGTTATAGACTAAGTCAAAGTGTCCTGACTTGACTAAGTCTATCTGTTATGAATAAGTCTTTTTGTTAAGACATTGGTATAAATACCAATCATTTGTGTGAAAGAACTACATTGAAAAACTAATTAATATCATTAATATATTCTTCTGTAAATTTTTCTTTCTGATTTTAACAACATTATCAAAGATAGATGTGCACGACGCAAACAGTGAAACTACATCTGATACAATAAAGACCAGAAAAGGCATTGAATCTATATATATCGAAAGGCATATAATTTGATCATTGCCATCGGGTACTGTAAATGCTGCTGCAAACATAACTGTCGCAATAAGGGTTGAACATGCTTGTGACGCTTCTTTTATCCACTTTTCTCCTTCTTTCACTAAAGTTCTGTGTTGTTGTGTGAACAAAGCGTCATGTTTCTTATTTTTATTATTCTTCATCTCTCTGTGAAGAATTTTGTGAAGGCTATTGATAGACACATTTTAGTGTCTAATTTGCGCCTTAGTTTCTATTAAGTTAGTATTCGATTTTGTAATTATTACGTGTTTTTATGCTTTTGTAGGTACATTAGAAGAATAAAGATTTGTGGAAAAATTGGCTCAAAAAGTGATAAAGGCACCCCAAGGACAAGTGTTATTGGCACCCCAAGAATGGATAAGGGACACCCTAGAATCGTGCCGAGTCAACTCAGTCAACACAGTGGGTCAACCCAGTGAGTCAACCCGGCCCGAGTCACCGATCCAGCTCATCGGCAGCAACACGGGAAGCTTCTGTGAACTCAAAAACACGTGAAATTTGGTGTGTCTTGCTTCCAAAGTGTCCCACAAGCTAGAAGAAACTCACACAAGACTAAACACATCGATTTGGAGTGATTTACGCTGGAAAAAGAGGTTCCCGGAGTGAATGTGGACGGGAAAAAGGATTCCATGTTTGATTCGGATTTGGGAAGATTCTGGAGAGTTTTGGAGAGTTCTATTAGGTTTAGAACTCTCCCTAGGGTTTGTAGACCCTATATATATGAAGAGAAGCCGAAGAAATCAAGGGGAGAAGCCTAGAGATCGATTCCTTCAATTTCCGGTCATCGCCGGTCACTGCTGCTGCACCGGTCGGCGTGTTCTTCACCCAGCCATCACCGAAGAAGAAGACTAAGCAACATATATATCTGTTGCTGATTCAAACTGCTCTGTTGCCTTAGCTTTCAAACCTTTGTTGCTTAGAATACTTTCTGTTACAGCTGAACCCTCTCTTGCAACACTTATATAAGTATCTGTTCAGCTGTTGCACTATTCTTTAACCTTGTAATCAACTTTTTGAGCAATGAAAAGATCTTTTGAGCAAGTTTTCTTCACCATGAGCTAAGTTTATTTACCGGGATGATGGAGGATGTTTTTCTCTCAATTTTATGTGGTAAGTCTATTTTTAATTAATTAATTATAATTCTTTACTTGTTAAAATTGCATAGTTTCGAAATAGAAAAACGGTTTTCATTCAGTAGTGGTGTTTTTGTTTGATGGGTCATGCTGGGTTGACAACCTATGATGTCCCATGCTTATGATTTACCTCTACTTGTTTGCATAAAACCTATTTTGGCAATATTTGAGCTTAATTTATTTAAAAGAATTACCCGATTAATCACATAAATTGTTAGAAATAACTGATTCCTGATTCCTGGTTTTCCCCATATTTTCTAAAAATCATCTCTAGTTTATTTTCCTGATTTTTATTTAATTAGATTAATTCCAATATTTTCTAAAATCATTACCTTCACAAGTTCGAGAATCGAACCTCTTTTTACCACTATATAAAATAACATCAGCTATATTTCTGATTTCTGCCTCAATTGATTACAGTATGTGTTTTTATACAAGAGAATGTAAACCCTAATTTACAACAAAGTAGGAAACAAAACTATATCAGGAAAACAGTATATTCGGAATATTCCTGACTTAATGCCCAAGCCTTGAAACCCTAGCTTGTGCCGCCCCTATATCCGCAATACTCCCCCTCAAGTTGGAGTGTGCATCTTACGAACACCCAACTTGCCAAGAAGATAATCAAATTGTTTCCGTCCAAGCGCCTTAGTAAAGATATCAGCTAACTGGTCTCCTGTACGAACATAATGAGTAGAAATAAGACCGTCAATAACAACATCCCGAATAAAATGACAGTCCACTTTTATGTGCTTAGTACGTTCATGAAAACCCGGGTTTGCAGCCATATGAAGCGCAGCCTGACTGTCACAATAAAGTCGCACGGGAGAAGAATGCGAAATACCGAAAGACCGTAACAATCCCTTTAACCATTTGAGTTCACAAGTTGTTGTAGCCATTGATCGATACTCGGCTTCCGCAGATGAACGAGATAAATCAATTATTTCTTAGTTTTCCATGAGACTGACGAAGAACCAAGAAACATAAAATAACCAGTAAGTGACCGACGAGTTAAAGGACAACTGCCAATCAGAATCATAAAAACCTGTCACACGCAGATTAGAATCTGTACGAAGTAAAATTCCCTGTCCAGGTTGTCCTTTCAAATAGCGAACAACGCGTAAAGCGGATTCCCAATGACGTACTCAAGGGGACTGCATAAACTGATCCAAAGTATGAATCGAGTAACAAAGTTCAGGACGTGTAGTAGTTAGATAAATAAGACGTCCAATCAATTGTCTATATTGTTCAGGATCATTCATAAGCACACTTTCATCAACTGCCAAGCCATGGTTCTGTTCTAAAGGAAAAACGACTGGTTTGGCTCCTAATAAACCGGTCTCTGCAATGATATCAAGGGAATATTTGCGCTGAGATAAGAAAATCCCTTGTGAACCACGCGCCACCTATAAGCCCAGAAAATACTTCAACTTTCCAAGATCCTTCATGTGAAAGCAAGTATGCAAATAAATTTTAAAAGAAGAAATCTTATCAGAGTGAGTGCCAGCGATAATCAAGTCATCAACATAAACCAGGACATCTATAAAAATATCATGTCGCTTATACGTAAAAAGCGAATAGTCAGAATAGGATTGATTAAACCCATACAAAATCAACGCAGAGCAAAGCTTTGCAAACCAATTCCTAGGTGCTTGACGAAGATCATACAGAGACTTACGCAGTCGACATACCATACCAAGAGAAGCACCTGAAAAACCTGGCGGAGGACGCACGTAAACCTCTTCAGCGAGGACACCATGAAGAAAAGCATTACACACACCCATTTGATGAAGTTCCCACTGTTTAGCTGCAGCAAGTGCCAAAAGCACCTAAACTGTTACCATTTTAGCAACCGGAGCAAACATCTCTTATAGTCAATCCCTTCCTTTTGATTATTTCCCAAAACATTTAACCGAGCCTTGTGTATCTCAATGGAACCATGTGAATTATATTTGATTTTATGAACCCATTTACATCCAATTTCCTTCTTTCCGGGAGGCAACTTCTCGACGCTCCATGTTCCATTAGTTTCCAAAGCATGTATTTCTTCTTTCATACTCGTCCGCAACCTTGCATCCTTAATAGCCTCAGAAAAACTAGTTGGTTCCGTTTCTGCAGTAATAGCATCCAAAAAACGTCTGCGTGGTAAGGAGAATTTATCACAACTAACATAATGAGCTAAGGGATACGAGTACCTGAGGACTTTGAAGGAGTGAGTGAAGGTGAAATAGGATCTTGACACAGAGTAGTGTAACAGCGGGCGGTGTGACAAATATAATCATTCAAACGAACTGGTGGACGCCGAATACGCGAAGACCGTCCGCATGTATCAGAAGTGGTCAAAGTGTCTGTTTCAGAGGTATTTGATAAACCTGTCAAAATATTCGGATTAGAAGGATCAACTTGAACTGCCAACTCTCCCCCTGTCGCCGGTCCTGAATCAGGTTCAATACTAGCCGTGACAACAACCTCATCTACTGAGTCTGTATTTGAATGCACCGCTTCTACTGTTAGCTGTTTAGTAGCAAACGGAAACTCCCCCTCACTAAAAACCACATCACGAGACACAAAAAAATCATTCTTGCCAAGATCATATAGGCGCCAACCTTTTTACCAAACGGATATCCAACAAAAATACACTTTCTACTTCGATGAGCGAATTTATCATTTTCTTTGACCCGAGCAAACCATAAACATCTAAAGACGCGAATCGCATCCAAACTGGGACTCTGATGTAGCAACAATTCATACGGAGTCTTTCCTCCTAATACCGATGAGGGTGTCTGATTAATCAGATAACCAGCAGCCAACACACACTCTCCCCAAAACCGAAGAGGCAAGTTTTCATGGAACTGCAATGCTCGTGCAACATTCAATATATGACAGTGCTTTTGTTCTACACGCCCATTCTTCTGAGGTGTACCTACACATGAAGTCTGAAACACTATACCATTTTCATGAAAATAAGATTTCAAACCTGTAAAATCGGTTCCATTATCACTACGCAAAGTTCTAATACGCGCATCAAACTGACGATCATCCATTGAACAAAAATCTTTTAACACCCCTGCAAATTCAGACTTCTCAGCAAGCAAATAAATCCACACCGCTATAAAATAATCATCAACAATAGTTAAGAAATACATTGCACCACAAGATGATGGCACACGATACGGACCCCATAGATCACAATGTATTAAACCAAAAATTGCATTGTCTTTATTATCACTTAAAGGAAAAACATATCTAGTTTTTTTGGCCCGAAGACAAATTTCACAAGGCTTTTTATTTTCCCTACTAACATATGAGTTTAACAAAGTTCCTACTACTTTATATGAGGGATGACCTAAGCGTCGTTGCCACATCTTTACACTGTCTTTCTGCTGCACTTTGTGTATCTACATCGCTGTCACACCCCGCAACATATAGATCACATTCTGATATTCACCCACTCCAATCAACATCCTCGAGATGCAATCCTGTATGACACATAACTTATCAGTTATAGTGACAAAGTATTGAGAAGTAGAAAGAAGCTTTCCCATAGACAATAAATTGCAATTTAACTTCGGAACAAACAAAACATTGGTCAATGTAAAACGACTTCCAAAGTTTACAGTTCCTTCTTTGGTATCCATCGTAGTATCCCCATTTGGCAACCCAACCGGACACACCTCAATGTCTCACACGTCAGTCAATAATTTCAAACTCCCTGTCATATGATGCGATGGACCAGAATCAACTATCCAATCAATATTTATCGTACCGCTAACTTTGTCGCTGGAATTATCCACCTTTTTTTGAATGTTCAGCATCTTCACTAAAGTACTCCATTGTTCATCAGTAAGAGAGGGAAGTGAAGCTTTGTCTTCCTCAGTCACATAGCCTCGGTATTTAGTTCACTCATTCCTTGGACCGCATTCTCCCTAGCCTGTCCACGTCCTCTACTAGTCCCACGACCAGCACTATATCCAGCTCCACGTCCTCCTTCGCGTCCTCTACCAGCTCCACTTCCACTTTCGCGTCCTCCTCCTTCACCCCACCATTCCGGGTATCCGATAAGTTTATAACAATTTTGGATATTGTGTCAAGTTTTTCCACAGTGCTTACACTGTTCAACCACATTTTCACGGTCACCACCAACGGCTTTAGCTTTAGACTGTGAAAAGAATGCCACAGCCTCTCTCCTTTTCTCATAACTCCTCGCGACTTCGCGATGCTTTTCTTCACTAACAATCATTGTGTACACCCGATTAAGGTTAGGCAATGATTCCGTGTTCAATATTGTGGAACAAACTGTTCCAGACACCGAATCCTCAAGTCCCATCAAGAACTGATGCACGTGCTCATCACGTCTTTCCACCAACTGCTCTGTAATATTACACTTGCCTTTATAGTTACAAGTTAATATCGGTTCATAATTATTTATTTCATCCCACAACATCTTCATTCGACCGAAAAATTCTGCCATGGTCCGTCCCTGTTGTTTGCAGTTCGCCAACTCTCGCTTCAGTTGTTGAATACGCGGCACATTCGCGACCGCAAATCTCTCCTTCAAATCTGTCCAAAGCTCTTGTGCATTCTCCCGATATGTAACAGTTGAAAGCAAAGAGGGTTTAATGGTGTTGAAAATCCATGCTATCAACATGGAATTAATCATCCACTAGTCTTCAATATCCGGACTGTCGTCTGCCGGTTTCACAACGGTTCCATCCACGAAACCCAACTTTCTCTTTGCCCGCAATGCGACACGGATCGCTTTAGACCACTCTTCATAATTCGTTCCCTTCAATTGTACATGAGTAACAATACTTCCAGGATGATCTGCAGATGTCAAAGTGTATGGGGTAAACAATGAATCTGATTTACCTTTCTCGACACCTTCACCGCCAGCCATTATTAATCTTCCTCTTACTTTTAGATCGGTGGTGGCTCTGATACCATGAAGAATTTTGTGAAGGATATATTTCTTATTTTTGCCTCAATTGATTACAGTAGGTGTGTTTATATACAAGAGAATGTAAACCCTAATTTACAACAAAGTAGGAAACAACACTATACCAGGAAAACAGTATATTCGGAATATTCCTGATTTAATGCACAAGCCTTGAAACCCTAGCTTGTGCGGTTCCTATATCCGCAATACTCTGTATTTTAGTTTTACCACTTTGTCCACCTCCTATATATATATGCACGTACATGGTCGATATCAAGTGAGGACGATAAAGTAAGTTCAATAATTCAAAAATAGTCAATTTACCTGTGAGAGAATAAAATCTGAGGTACACGTGTTTGAAAACTATTGGAGAAGTAACGAGCTATGATGAGACGAGAAACACTGGAACAAAGTCTTTTAAAAGTGATGAAACTAACAGTTACAAAAATCTTTAAAGAGATCCTGACAGCATTAGTGCTTCACCGAAACGTGGGTTGCGGGAAAGTAAGGCACACTGCACAAAACAGATATTCTTGCTGCCGGATTTACACGTACGTAGCGGGAAAGTAAAGTGCACTGATCAAGACAGATAGCTTTTTCTTGCTTGACTGACAACAGGTTGCGGAAAAGCCTGACACAATAAAGAGTAATAATGAGTATCGATGCATGACTGACACGTATCGACTCTCTAAGCAGCGGAACGCAAAGAATTAAAACATGACGAATCACTTTAAATAGCTACGTGTCTAACATGTCATGATTCAAATAAGGTCGCAACAGTCATTCCAATCCAAAATAATAACTTAACTACAAATACCGCAGGAGAAGTGCGAGATAATCCGTAAGAAACTACGGGAAACAGGCAGTACGCAGGCTAAGACTTGCGGAAGGAACGATCAGACCGTGCGGGAATTGCAAATAGGCTTTGCGGAACTACACATTGAACCAAGAATGGATAAGAATAAATACGTGGAAAGGTAGATTGGTGGGCTTCATCAACTAATCTATAAATACCAACCTCATTAACAGGGAAAGGGTTGGAAAAATCTGGAGGAAAATTAGACTGAAATCATTGAAGTAATAGCAAAGGGATTAGGTATGAAATTTATGTAATTGTTTTAGTTCATTTTATTCATGATTAACATGATTATGATTTATATGAAGTTATCTCACTAGTATAGATTATTTCTCTTTTCTTTTCTTCTGTATAAATGTAAATTTCATCCTGCCAATGGATCCAAACTATTTATTTTGGATGTAAATAGTTTTGTTGATTGAATCACATAAAATCTTGTGTCATTTCATTTTACTTTGATAACTTTGTTTTTACTTTCAAAATGTTATGGTGAAGCGATTCAGGATAAGAAAAATGTATTTTGTTAAAGTTTTTATACTTTTGGTTGTGATCCCAAAGAAGCCAGATTTTTCGTAATCATAATTTGGCGCTAGAAAGAGGGGCGAGTAAAGAATTTATTCTACCTGATAAAATTTTGTTGTTAAAATTTTGAGTCATATTTTATTTAAAGAATTTTTTCTATTTAAAGAGCAATAATTTAGGTTCATAAGAAAAGGTTGGAAAATATGACTTATTTTCTAAAACTAAACAGTTGATGAACACATAAATTTAGTTGGCATAATTAATTTTCTTTATTTTTCACTACTTTGTACCATATTTCTCAAATTCAAGAAATGTTCACTTAGCAACATGTCATATTTATTAGGTCCTAGATTTTTGTTTACAATTAAACTTTTGGTACTGTGATAATATGTACCATTTGGTTTCAATTAGATTGTTTTGCAAATTTATTGAGAAGGATAAAATCTTTTGAAACAAATAATTCATTATTTTAGCTCTCTTAGTAGAATACTGGACAAGAAATTCCTACACCAACACGAGTTTGAGTTCAGAAGAAATTTCATCACCACAAAAATATATACAAATGAGGACAATGTCACAAGGAGGCGTGCATGATCAAGATGCCAATTCAGGTAATCAGGATAGTAATGCTATAGGAATTCCTCAACAAAAGGAAATACTGAGAAGATCACAAGAGCAAGAACCCAATAATGACCATATAAGTGACTCTGAAGGCCACACAACTAGTCATTCATCTCAAGAAATTTCTCAAAACAGTATCAATCATGTTCAACAGTTAACGGAAGAAATGAATGCAATGCGAAAGGAACAGCGAGTTTGTGCGGAACAAATCGCGTTGTTGACCAGAGAAAATCAAATACTTAAAGAAAGAGTCCAACACGGTGCGGAACCGTCAATAACTAAGACACAGGGACAACATGCAAGCTCTAGCAGACATGCACGAAGAAGAACGAAGGTTAATAGAGATCAAAGAGTAATGGTGGTGCAACCCTTGAGTCAACAAAATGAACCAGACAAATTAAATTTTGAAGGATCAAGGTTACATAACGATAGGTGGCAAAAATATTATGAGGATATGGAACAAATGCGGGAAGAAATTAAAAATTTGAAGAATAAAGAAGGTGGAAGATTAAAAGAAGTGTTAAAAGAAGCCATAAGGACACCATTGGCACCACACTTGGCATATACATCAATACCGCACGAATGCAGTGTTTCCCTTTTCGAATGTTACGACGGAACGAAAGACCCAATGACTCATTTGAAATATTACAATCGCTGTATGACACGTTGGGGACAAGATGACGTTGTTATGTGCTGGTTTTTTCCTTCGAGTTTGAAAGGAATAGCTTTGGCGTGGTATGACAATTTACCAGAAGGGTCGGTAAATTCTTATACGCAGTTAACCCGCAAGTTCTTAGAAGCATACATGTACAATCGGCCCGCAGATGCAGGGATGGATAAACTGTACTCACTTGCCTCATCAGCAGAAGAAACCATTCGAGATTATACAGATCGTTGGCAAACAATCTGCCAAGCGATTGGGGATGTAACTCCAGAGGTTGCAATCAACAGTTATAAGTGGGGAATCGCCAATAGGGAAAGCCAACTCTTTGTAGATATCCGTAATACAAATCCAAAAACCAAAGGAGACCTCAGAGATATCATCGAAAAATGCGCAAGATTGCAAGACATTCAGAGAAAACATCCGAGAATAATATCGTCACCACAAGGGAATGCAAAAAGGGCCAATTCTTTAGAACCATCGTCCGGAAATGGAAAGAGGTTTGCGGGAAAGTATACGAATAATGAATCAAAGCGAACAAAGATGGACGAAAGGAGAAAGTTTATCCAACAATTTGAGGAAAAAATTTTCACTAAGCTCAACATTCCTTATTATGAAATTTTAAATGCTATAAAAAATAGACCAGATTTTCATTGGCCACGAACAAAAGAGCAACAACCTGAACATACACAAAATTCAAAAGAATATTGTGAATACCATTGTTATCGCGGCCACTCCACAAATAGGTGCAGCAATTTAATAATGCAGGTGCAAAGGTTAATTGACGCCGGGGAATTAAAAGAATTCATTCAAACAACTGATCCATTAGCAAGGCTTAATAAGGGAAAAGCAGTAAATATTCCTCAAAATAATCAAACTATAAACATGATCACATATTCTGAGTCAGGCCAATCATCCATGAGTGCAGCAATCAATATGAAATTGCATAAAAGAGTCTGAAATCATGAAGTCTTCAAGGTTGCGGGAAGGGTTACTGAGTCATGGGAAGGATGGATGGCGTCCCCATTAACATTCTCTGCAAATGAGGTTGATCAAGAGGTTGAAATCCATAACGATCCATTGGTACTTACACTGCCTGTATCGGGATGCAACGTAAGGAAAATTCTTATGGATGGGGGCAGTTCCCTTAATGTGCTGTTTTATGATACCTTTCGGAGAATGGGATTAAAAGATGATCAGTTAACTCCTTCGTGCTATACAATTTACGGGTTCAATGGATTAGCTTCAAGACCAAAAGGGGAGATCTTGCTTGATGTTATCGCAGGTCCGATAAGTATTTTGACGAAATTCAATGTAGTGGAAGCTCCATCTCCGTACAATGCCATCGTCAGTAGGCACTGGGTTCATCGGTTAAAAGGAGTAACCTCAACGTACCACCAATACTTGTGGTTTCCAACACCGCAAGGAGAAATTGAGATAAGAGGAGATCAAAGTGAAGCAAAATCTTGCATCCTAGCTGAAGTTCGTATGAATGAAGAACGACAACAGCAACAACAAAAAAAGAAAAAGGAACGCAAAATGAAGGAAAAAGAAGATGCCCTAGACCAGTATATGAGTCAAACTGATGGGAAGAAAGCAATAAATGAAACAAGTGAAGATGTTGAAGAAAAAGGAAGCACATCGAAAGCAGATCAAGGGAATTATTCAGCACAGCAACCAAAGGGGGCTCCTACATCTTTAACAGCTCTTAAACCCACATGTACCTCGATAGAGGAAACCAAAATTGTTAATATGGGAACAGAAGAGTTTCCCAAGCTAATAAGGATTGGGACGTTGATGGAGACGGAAAGGGAGCAAAACCTAATTTTATTACTTCGAGATTTTGAAGATATATTTGCATGGAAAATGGAGGACATGCCAGGTATCGACCCAAATATTGTACAGCACGAATTTCATATACATCCTCCACACCTTTTCGGCAGCGTATAAGTAAAGTTGCGCCCGAATACCATGATTCATTAGACAATGAATTAAAAAAGCTCATGAATGCGGGATTTATCCGAGAGGTGCGATACCCAACTTGGATCTCTAACATGGTGATTGTACCAAAGAAGAATGGAGGTGTTAGAATTTGCATAGACTTCACCAATTTGAATAAAGTGTGCCCTAAAGACAGTTATCCACTCCCTAGCATAGATCAGTTGGTAGACGCTGTTGAAGGTCATGAAGCCTTATCCTCTATGGATGGACAATCAGGGTATAACCAGATCGCACTAGCTGAAGAAGATCAAGAGCACACTGCATTCTTTACTCCACGTGGTTTGTATTGTTACACTAGGATGCCATTCGGATTGAGAAATGCCGGAGCAACATATCAACGGCTGGTTGACGCAATTTTTTAACCATGGATAGGACATACTCTGGAAGTTTATGTGGACGGCATGTTAGTCTAAAGCAAACTTGCAACAAATCATTTACAAGATTTGAAAGAGATATTTCAAGCCTTACGGAAATATAGAATGAAGGTCAATCCTGACAAGTGCATTTTTGGGGTCACTTCAGGGAAATTTCTGGGATATTTAGTTACAAAAAAGGAATCGAAGTTGATCCTGCAAAAGTTCAAGCAATAGTAGACATGACATCTATAAGGAATGTTAAAGAAGTTCAGAAATTAAATGGATGTTCATCGGAGAGATGCAAACCCTTTTTTGATATTTTAAAAAAGAAAAATAAATTCGAATGGCATGAGAAATGTGAGCAAGCTTTTCAAAATACCAAAGTTTACCTCACAACATTACCTGCACTACAAAATCCAAAGCCTGAAGAAATTTTATCCTTATATATTACGGCAACCGAAGACGTGGTAAGTGCGGTGTTAATCCGAACCAATGAAAAGATTGAAAAGCCAGTGTATTACATTAGTAAAACTTTGAACCCTACAAAAAGAAATTATACGAAAATTGAACAGTTAATAGCACTGGTGTGCTACCCAAAAACTACGTACATATTTCTGACACATTATGTACGGGTACCAACCAAAGCACCAGTGGAGTCAGTACTAAAGAATGCAGGAAAAGTCGGAAGAATAGCAAAATGGAATGCACAACTCGAGCAATTCAACATATTATTCGAATTACAAAATGCACAAAAGTCGCAAATTTTGGCTGATTTCCTTGCGGAATTTCCGCTGGATGATAATTTCGAAATTCAAGGTTTGCTCGGATTTAAAATGGACATGTTTCATTTTTCATTTCCTAATTTTTATTGGCATTTGATACTTATTATTTTATAATACAAAATTTCAAGGTTTACCTGGAATTGAAGATGGTGACCCTCAAGATATCTTGAATTCTGTAAATTCCAAAGATGGGAAGTATTCGTTGACAGAGCCAGGAATAAAGAAGGTGCTGGAATTGGAATTGTAGTTACAACTCCCACAAGAGATAAATTAGTACATTCATTCCGCCTTGAGTTTGATGAACATACAAATAATATAGTGGAATATGAAGTTGTGGTTCACGCCCTCAGACTTATCATTGAGTTAGGGATAAGCGATGTCCGACTCACAAGTGATTCCCAATTAATAATTCGGCAGGTTGAATTAAAATATCAAGCATATGATGAAGACTTGATAGAATATAAAAATCTTGTGCAAAAAGTGGCGCTTTAGATTCCAAACATAACTTTTCGACACCTATCCAGAGATAAGAATCGACATGCTGATGCATTGGCATATATTTTTTCAATGATAAAGGATCGAAATACATCAGCGGTAAAAATTAGGCAAATTTATGAACCATCAATCAAGTTGTGGGCAGTTGAAAATATGCAAGAGCAAATGGAGAAAGATATTGAAGACATACATATCCAAAATAAAGGAAATATCCCGCACAAAATAGAAGATCATCAAACCGAAGAAGATTGGAGAGTTTCAGTCCATCAATATTTGCAAAATGGAAAATTACCCGTAAATACTAAAGAAGCATGGAAGGTGCAATCAAGATCTGCAAATTATCAGCTGCTGGATAGATCCTTTACCGAAAGTATTTTTTAGGACCGTTACTTCGATGTTTATCACAAGAGGAAGGGCTGCGAATTCTCAAAGATATACATTATGGTGATGCAGGAAATCATAGTAGAAGACGATCACTGGCTCTAAAGGCAAATATGCAAGGTTATTATTGGCCATTTATGCATAAAGACGTGGAAAATATGGTAAAAAGATGTGAAGAATGCCATGGATATGCAAAAAAGATAAAAGCTCCCGCAACAGAACTTAATTCGGTACTTAGCCCATGGCCATTTGTAAATGGGGGGCACACATTGTTGGACCATTGGTAGAAGGAACAAAAAAGAGAAAATATTTGATTGTAGTCACAGACTATTTCACTAAATGGGTTGAGGCCAAAGCTCTTACACATATTAGAGATACCGATATCTTTAAATTCATATTTGAGAATATAATATGTAGATTTGGAATTCCATTGGCCATAGTCTCGGATAATGGACAGCAATTACAAGGAAAAAATATTGATATGCTTTTTGAAGCATTTAATATTCAAAGGAATAAATCTACTCCGCTTTATCCGCAAAATAATGGGCAAGCCGAAGCAACAAATAAGACAATTGCCACGAATCTAAAAAAAACTCTAGATGGTCACCATAAACGGTGGTGTGAATAGCTTCATAATATATTATGGGCATACCGTACAACTAGAAGAGAATCCACTGGAGAATCACCATTTCTTCTTACTTACGGAACAAAAGCAGTTATTCCAACGGAGGTCACTGATAGACACATTTTAGTGTCTAAATTGCACCTTAGTTTCTATTAAGTTAGTATTCGATTTTGCAAATATTACGTGTTTTTGTGCTTTTGTAGGTACATTAGAAGAATAAATATTTGTGGAAAAATTGGCTCAAAAAGTGATAAAGGCACCCAAGGACAAGTGTTATTTGTACATCAAGAATGGATAAGGGACACCCTAGGATCGGCCGAGTCAACCCGGCGAGTCAACCCAACGAGTCAACTCAGTCGAGTCGCCGATCCACTCATCGGGTTTTCCTGTTTCAAACAGGAAAAGGAATTGGTTATGAATTTTGGGTTGTTTTCGACTATTAAAGGTAACCCATTGCGAATAGAGTTCAAAGAAATCAAAAGACAGCAAAAAATCCCGGAAAATCAGTTCGGGAAATCCAATTTTGGCAGGGAAATGGACTTGGTTCCTGTTTGAGTTGGAATCGAATTTGGGAGTGATTTGAGAGAGTTCTATTAGGTTTAGAGCTCTCTCTAGGGTTTGTAGACCCTATATAAGCCAAGAGAAGTGAAGAAAAATTAACACGCAGCCTCAGATATCAAAACAGAGAATTTCCGGCCAACTTCCGTCGCCGCCGATCACCTGCTACTGCACCGGCCAGCGTGTTCTTCATCCAGGGTTCATCGGAGAAGACGACTCAGCAACATCTACATCTGTTGCTGATTCAAACTGTTATGTTGCCTATTGTCCCGTTTCTTTTATTGCTTAGACTTTTCTGTAACAGCTGAACCTTCTTCTGTAACGCATATACGTGTATCAAATCAGCTGTTACACCATTATTCAACCTTGTAATCGATATTTTGAGCGATGAAGAGATCTTTTGAGCAAGTTTTCTCCACCATGAGCTAAGTCTATTTACTGGGATGATGGAGGAGGTTTTTCTCTCAATTTTATGTGGTAAGTCTATTTTTAATTAATTATTTACAATTCTTTACTTGTTAAAATTGTATAGTTTTGAAATAGAAAAACGGTTTTCATTCAGTAGTGGTGTTTTTGTTTGATGGGTCATACTGGGTTGACAACCTCTGATGTCCCATGCTTGTGATTTACCTCTACTTGTTTGCATAAAACCTATTTTGGCAATATTTGAGTTTAATTTATTTAAAAGAATTGCATGATTAATCACATAAACTGTTAGAAATAACTGAATCTTGATTCCTAGTTTTCTCCATATTTTCTAAAAATCATCTCTAGTTTATTTTCCTGATTTTTATTTAATTAGATTAAGTCCATTATTTTCTAGAATCATTACCTTCACAAGTTTGAGAATCGAACACTTTATTTACCACTATTAAAATTACATCAATTTTTGGCGCCGCCGACGCGGACTTGTTTTTAGGTTTAGGATTTTAGATTTATTTTTAGGTTTTTATTTTTAGTTTTATTATTTTACTTTGTTCTATTTTACGTTTCTTTTGGTATTTCTCTTTTTTTTGCTACAGGTTGAATTTTTGATCGAAAAGGGAAGTAAGCCAAAGTTTTGGAATTAAAGCTAAAGACTTGGAATTAAAAGGGAAAAGCTTAAAGAACGAAAAAGAAGATCGAATATTTTATTTTTTTAATTAGATTTTTAGTTTATTTTAATTAGTTTTAATTATTTATAAAATTGTATTAGGGTTTTTATTAATTCTGTAATTTTTCTTTTATTTTCGGACACTTTTTGGACTTTCTTTTGGACATTTTTGGACATTTTATTATTTTTTAAACCCTACGGAAGGGTAGTTTTAAATATCAAAAGGTGTGCAGGGAAGGACGACAATTATGATATTGTCTCGGCCCCTCGGGTTCGCACACTATTGAAAAGGATATTAGTGGCCCGAGTCGACTTCAACGGTTCATCGCCCGTCTAGTACGGGAGGTAAACTTCGACCAACCCACGAATCTCCTGTCAGTGGGTTTTCTGGACGCCTTTGTATGCATATATGCTGAGGACTGAATACAGACTTTAATTTTTGCATAGTAAAGGGCAAGGCCTGGCCATACAAGATAAGGTTTCGGATTTCATCACCGTCTCCTTCTTGCCCGCCTTAGGAAAACGAAACCTACGCGAACCTAAGCCTAAAATCTTGACTAGAAAGAGACTTATAGGATATCGAGCTTATTGGAAAATCGTTCAAAAGGACTGTACGGGTTACTTTATTAGCCTAACTCAAAGTTCAGGATGATTATTTTAAGTTGATTAGAGCCGCCTTGTAACCCAGGGAAAAGTGCCAAAAAGACAGGGGTATCAAAGCTCCATTGAGCTTCTCCTGTTTCTCTTTGACTTAATCTAATTCAGATCGTTCTAAGAGGTTTGCTAAAATTGTAACTAGTTGCTTTTTGAAAGAATATAAGCTGGTCTAGAAACAATCTAAGTGGAGCCATCATGCTTGTTGTTTGCTAGATTTAGGTTTGATTTGGTTGAGCCAGGGCACGATTGTGTTTGATTAATTTCTTGTTAGGATTTAATTTTTGCATGCCAAGAACGCCCTTAAGGCGAACTTGGGATAGAGACTCTCAAGGTAGGTTAATTAGTGGAAGACTTGTAGTTCACCTTAACCTTGAGAAGCCAACTGAGAGTGAACTAGTCACTCCCGAGACCGTGTCAGCAATGACATCTCTGAAGGATTTGTTGAATCCGACCCGGACCTCACGTCCATCTTGCATCAAGTTAGCCGCTACTGAAGCGAGCTAAGAACTGAAACCCGGAATTATCCAGATGCTTCCATTATTCTTAGGAAAAGAAAACGAAAATCCTTATTTTCATGTTAGGGAATTCGAGAAAATATGTAGCACAATCAGGATTAGAGACTTGAATGACGAGTCTATTAAACTTAGATTATTTCCCTTTTCACTAAGAGATAAAGCCAAGTCGTGGCTGTATAGCTTGGCCCCTCAGTCAATTGAAACCTATGCCCAACTTACTTCAGCTTTTATTCAGAAGTTCTTTCC
Source organism: Papaver californicum (assembly GCA_023531435.1). Classification (NCBI taxonomy): domain Eukaryota; kingdom Viridiplantae; phylum Streptophyta; class Magnoliopsida; order Ranunculales; family Papaveraceae; genus Papaver; species Papaver californicum. The sequence goes on along the minus strand of JAJJMC010013930.1, from coordinate 515,182 downwards.
TAGGAACAAAATTTTGTCTGTTAGGCAGAAAATATGCACGTTTTCCCAGCTAGAGGGAGAGCCTCTGTATGTGTATATAGAAAGGTTCAATGACTTATTGTCCCAATGCCCAGACCACGGAATAGAAGAGTTAAGGCTAGTTCAGATCCTCTATGAGGGTTTGGACTACGCATCTATAACCTTGGTCGAGTCTTTGTCAACCGGAGGGTTCGACAGTAAGACTCCTGCTGAGGCGATGAAACTTCTGAGGGAGATCGCCGAAAAGACCCAGCAGTGGGAGAGCATTAAGGAGCCAAAAAGAACAATTCTTCTAGGAAGAGGAAATGTTAATAGGGTAGAAGGATCTTTTGATCCAAAGGCCCAAATAGAAGCCTTATCTAGAAGGCTAGAACTGGTCGAAATGAATCAAGCTAGTAGTTCAGAGCCCAACCAATTCGAAGAGCAGGCTTTTTCTCTTTATAATAACACTAGATTTGATAACCAAAGAAAGTTCGACCCATATTCGGAATCTTATAACCCTGGCTGGAGAAACCACCCGAACCTTTCCTGGTCGAAAGGCCAGGCTCAAGGTTATTTTAGTAATGCTAAAGGTCCTCCAGGCTTCAGTTATAAGAATTCGACTGGTCCAACTCAGCCCAGCAATGACGAAAAGAATGAGCAGAGATTCCATACCTTAGAAAAAGCTATTTCTAGTTTACAAACCTCAGTTAGTGACATTGCTGCGGCTCTGAGAAAGAGAGAACCTGGTAGGTTCCCTAGTCAACCCCAACCTAATCCTAGAGGAGTCAATGAAATGTCGACTGGTGAGAAATCATCCAGTCATGTGAATGCAATTAGTACCCTCAGGAATGGTAAGGTAGTGGATAACAAGGTAACTAGTCCTGATAGTGAACAAACTGTAGTTCACCTTGACCCAATAGTTGAAGAGACTGATAAAGTCTCTGACGAGCCTGAGGCAACCCCTCAGAGAACCGATTTCATGCCTAGAGCCCCATACCCAAGGTTGTTAGCACCTACTAGGAAGGAATCCAATTTTAATGAAATAATGGAAGTTTTTAAGAAAGTCACGATCAACCTTCTATTATTAGATGCAATTAGGCAGATTCCTGCTTATTCCAAGTTTCTTAAGGACATGTGTACGCGAAAGCGGAAACTTAGCGTACATAAGAAAGCTTTTCTAGCTAGTCATGTAAGTTCAATTATACAGAGTAGTACGGCCCTTAAGTATAAAGACCCAGGTTCCCCAACCATAGCTTGCACAATAGGAAACTACCAGGTAGAAAGAGCCTTACTCGATTTAGGAGCCAGTGTGAACTTACTACCGTACCATGTGTACCTCCAGCTAGGACTAGGAGATTTGAAACCGACTCAGATGACTTTGCAGTTAGCTGATAGGTCTGTGAAAATTCCTCGTGGTGTCATAGAGGATGTTTTGATTGAAGTGGATAAATTTATTTATCCAGTGGACTTTGTTGTGCTTGATACCAGACCTGTGCCTGATCCAGAGAATCATATACCGGTTATACTAGGTCGCCCGTTCTTAGCAACATCTAATGCGATCATTAACTGTCGTAACGGTGTTATGAACTTGTCTTTTGGTAACATGACTATTGAGCTGAATATCTTCAACATTAGTAATCAACCACCTGAGTTAGATGACCCCACCTTAGAAACCGTCAACATGATAGAGACCCCAGTTCAGGAGTCATTACCAAACACTTGGATAGAAGACCCGTTAAAAAAATGTCTAGCCCACTTTGGATTAGAGTTTGATGAGTTAGGCCCATCAGAGACCTTACCTGTGATTGTAGCTTCAGATTTGGATAGTGACCAAGATAATAGGCTAGTAACCGTGCTCCAGGACAATAAGAAAGCTTTAGGATGGACCATAGCAGATATTAAGGGAATTAGCCCAACAGTTTGTATGCACCAGATCCATTCAGAGGAGGAATCCAAACCGTCTAGGGAGATGCAGCGTAGGCTCGACCCATTAGAAGATCCATTAGAGAAATGCCTAGCCAACTATACAATTGATGGCGATAATGATAGTGTTATTAATGAAGTGAGCACTTTGTTAGGTTCTGCACCACCAGAGTGTAATTTAGAAGAGCAATTGACTATTTTCTAGAATCTGACGATCCGGAAATGAGGGAAATTGTTATTAGTCTATCTAGAGACACTGGAAACTCTAAGTTTGGGGGTGACTATCATTCTCCATGTGCTATAACATTAACTCTTAGGAAGGTCCCTAGCTTGGGACCTGACATATGCACGTCTGCCATTGTACAATATCATCTTCGAGCTAGATCCAATGATCATCCTGTTCAGAAAGAAGTTCAGTTGCCAAAAACCCATCCTATGGTCGATGTGGTTTACCTAGATAGGGATCAAAGTGTGTTCAGATTGTTTATCTTCGTAGCTTGCTGTTGTTTCCTTCTATTGTGGATAACACTATTTGATTCAGATGATCCACAGTTGTTCCGATTATTGCTATATGATTTAAGGAGGTAACTTATGCTCATGCGACACGGTAATATCTTTCCCTAATTCCTTTTCGTGCAGTGTTCAGAAACATTGAGGACACTGTTTAATTTAAGTTTGGGGGTATTGGGAGACTTTTTAGGATTAATAAGATTTGGAATTTAGAAGCATGTGAACAATTCAGGGTGACACTAACCATTCTAGGTAGATGGAAACCTAGTCATTTTGATATAAGGATTGGTGTGCCCAGCTAGATGGTCTATTCATAAAAAAAATAAAGTTTAGGTGTTAGAAATAACATGATAGTTGTCACCACCACATCACGTTCTGTTTTATTATTTGCAATTTCGTGTTTCTCTGAGAGTATTGGTGGGTCCTAGCATCGACATGTTAATTAGCGCTGGAATGACATTTAGTGTGTTGAGATCATGCCCCACATGAATAATACGTTAGTGTTTTAGAGTTATGTGTGTGGTCCCCCTGTCTCCGTCGCCTAAGCAAGCGTGGAATGCAGGATCCATGGGAACACACATGTATTAGGTGTCAGAAGGAGAAAAAAAAAAAAAAAAAAAAACGATAAAAAAAAGAAAAAAAAAATCGAAAAAAGTTAGAAAAAAAATTGAGAAAAAAATAGTATTTGGTATTTTAAAGTTCTACCTGTCTCCGTCGCCTAAGCAAGCGTGGAACGCAGGATCCATGGGAACTTGTAAATATTTTAGTTAGTAGTAACCGATGAAAATAAACGGGGAGTATCTCGACACACTAGGTTTCATCTCGGTACTGACCTTCAGACAGATATGGGACACATCGTTCGCCTTGGTCAACATTTGCAATCTTCTACAGTCTACGTTCATCTTCTAAGTCTTTTCATGTGATGGGTGGTTAGACAATTGTCTGAGTAGAACTCTGTTGTCTTATATATGAATTTTAGTATGCTTGAGTTAACACTCGTGTACAGTGATTGGATCCATAAAGGGTAATGGTCCTTATAGCCGAATATTTGAGTAACCAACTAACTAGCTTGTTTAGTGTCTATCCTTAATCGTTCACGTGTTGCTAAGATCTAGATTCAGGTTTTGTGGGTACACCTCTTGTAAACCCTCACGAGACAAAACTCGTCCCCTAGGGACACCTAGGGGTTTAATGGCTTGCTGCATATGCTAAATGTGGTCGTTATTCCTGCGAAAGTGAGTTAGGATTTTTACTTTATTTTTTTTAGAGTAGTTTGCTCGAGGACTAGCAAAATAGTAAGTTTGGGGGTATTTGATAGACACATTTTAGTGTCTAAATTGCACCTTAGTTTCTATTAAGTTAGTATTCGATTTTGCAAATATTACGTGTTTTTGTGCTTTTGTAGGTACATTAGAAGAATAAAGATTTGTGGAAAAATTGGCTCAAAAAGTGATAAAGGCACCCAAGGACAAGTGTTATTGGTACCCCAAGAATGGATAAGGGACACCCTAGGATCGGCCGAGTCAACCCAGCGAGTCAACCCCGGCGAGTCATCCCAGCGAGTCAACTCAGCCGAGTCGCCGATCCACTCATCGGGTTTTCGTGTTTCAAACAGGAAAAGGAATTGGTTATGAATTTTGGGTTGTTTTCGACTATTAAAGGTAACCCATTGCGAATAGAGTTCAAAGCAATCAAAAGACAGCGAAAAATCCCGGAAAATCAGCTCGGGAAATCCAATTTTGGCCGGGAAATGGACTTGGTTCCTGTTTGAGTTGGAATCGAATTTGGGAGTGACTTGAGAGAGTTCTATTAGGTTTAGAGCTCTCTCTAGGGTTTGTAGACCCTATATAAGCCAAGAGAAGTGAAGAAAAATTAACACGCAGCCTCAGATATCAAAACAGAGAATTTCCGGCCAACTTCCGTCGCCGCCGATCACCTGTACTGCACCGGCCGACGTGTTCTTCATCCAGGGTTCATCGGAGAAGACGACTCAGCAACATCTACATCTGTTGCTGATTCAAACTGTTCTGTTGCCTATTGTCCCGTTTCTTTTATTGCTTAGACTTTTCTGTAACAGCTGAACCTTCTTCTGTAACGCATATACGTGTATCAAATCAGCTGTTACACCATTATTCAACCTTGTAAAAATCGATATTTTGAGCAATGAAGAGATCTTTGAGCAAGTTTTCTCCACCATGAGCTAAGTCTATTTACTGGGATGATGGAGGAGGTTTTTCTCTCAATTTTATGTGGTAAGTCTATTTTTAATTAATTATTTACAATTCTTTACTTGTTAAAATTGCATAGTTTTGAAATAGAAAAACGGTTTTCATTCAGTAGTGGTGTTTTTGTTTGATGGGTCATACTGGGTTGACAACCTCTGATGTCCCATGCTTGTGATTTACCTCTACTTGTTTGCATAAAACCTATTTTGGCAATATTTGAGTTTAATTTATTTAAAAGAATTGCATGATTAATCACATAAATTGTTAGAAATAACTGAATCTTGATTCCTAGTTTTCTCCATATTTTCTAAAATCATCTCTAGTTTATTTTCCTGATTTTTATTTAATTAGATTAAGTCCATTATTTTCTAGAATCATTACCTTCACAAGTTCGAGAATCGAACACTTTATTTACCACTATTAAAATTACATCAGTCAGTCTACCCACTACAAGAACAGAGGTATGGGAGAAAAATTTAAATTCAGATTTAATGTTGGAAAAGTTGGATAATTTAGATGAAAGAAGAGAAGTTACACTTCAAAAAACAGAAGATTATCAAAGGAGACTGGCAAGAGAATACAATAGAAAAGTAAAGATGCGGAATTTTATAGAAGGACAATATGTGCTGCGGCAAATCCCGGAATACCAAAAAGATAAAGCGGCGGGAAAATTTGCACCTACGTGGGGAGGACCTTATATTATACAAGGCATTGCAGGACAAGGATCGTACCATTTGCGAAATATGGACGGAGGAATTTTGCACCATCCTTGGAACGCCCAATATCTCAAACCCTACTATCCTTGACCCATAATACAATTGTGCAAAAAAAATTGCATCCATAATAGGTAACGCATATTAAAATGATCTTCCTAAAAGATCCGCATAAGTATCTATTGACTATGAGGTTTATCACAGCAGAGATGTCTAACATCGTATTGGTTTTTGTATTGGGTATTCTCTACTTCGGGAATTGCTCGCAGGTAGCAATACAACTATGCAACAATCCGAGTTCATATTAGGTAAAGCTACAAATGTAACCTCTCTAAGAAAGTCCATGTGAATGTCTATGAGTGTATGAATATTGGGTCTTTCGCCAACAGTGCCTAATGTGATTCTAATCGTTGTATCTTTCTCCATTTTAGGAGACTTTCGGGACCGCAGCCTAACTTCCTCCTGGCCCGAGTGGAGTTAGACATGTGTTACACCCATAATATAACACAAGGTATAAAAACATCCTTGCAATTAAAGTAAATTACACTCATATAATAAATTGATATTTAATATATATTCAAAATCTGTTTTGTAGGAACAAAGTTACAAGGAAAAATGAAAAAGCAACTGCGATAAAGAAATGAAGAATATAACAACAAAAAGAAAGCTAAGAAGCAGGAGTGGTGCCTTTGAAAGGAGGATTGTTTGGAACATCTCGACGCTTATAAACTGTTGTAAATCCATCAGCTTCTACTCTATCAAGAGTATTGTTAACTGCTTGTACAATTTTAACTTTAGCCTCGACTCTTAACCATTCAATATAAGCTTTTCTATTTGCAATCTCCATCTTGAATTGAGTTATTGCAGTATCACTTGTCTGGATCCTATTTTTCAAAAAGTTTATTTTTCCTCTCTCGGTAGCTAAATCCCGAACAAGGCTTTCGTTCTTCAAAGCCTCATGCTTTAGAGACTCTTCAACATTCTTAACTTTGGAAGAAGAAAGCTCAAGTTGAGTTTCCGCTTCTTTGGATTTTGTAGAGGTGAGTTTAATCTGAGCTTGTGCCTCCTTAACCTTAGCAGAAGATAACTCAAGTTGTTTATTGAGTTCTTCAATCCTAGTGGTTGCGGCACCAAGCACTCCCTCAGCCTTAGCAGCTCTTGTTGTTGCGTCCTTAAATTTTTCTTCAAAACCTGAAATTAAAGTAACAAATTAATTAGTAAAGGAATAATATTAAATTTGAAAGTTTGCGATTGAATAGGATACCTCTTGCGAGGGATTCAAACTCTACTAGCTCACGACCATTGCATTTTTTGTAATATCAAGGAAATCATATTCTTCTGAAAGCTTGTTGTAATTGGCTTTGAGTTTTTCAAGATGATGTTGACACTGAGACAATTCTGTTTCATTATCCTGCAAATGGTTTAACTTAGATGTGCATTTCGCCACTTCTTTGTGCAACCGAAGAATATCGCTCTCGCGATGAAGAATAGAATCAGATAAATTTTGAATTGTAGCTTGAGCATCCGAAAGGGCTTTTCCCTTGGCATAAGCCTCTGCAGTATAATTCTCTCTGTCTTCAATAAGCTGAGCGATGTATGAAGAATCAGATTTGGAAAATCCCGAAAGGATATTCTGCCGCTCTATGCAAAACTTGCGGTTTTCTTCTTCCAATTTTTCGGATATTGCCCGTGCTTCAGAGACGCAACCTAATCCACGACAAAGTGGCGTCAAACTCAACTTTCTTGCGAACTTTTTCCACATATAAGAGCCAATGTTCTGACCCTAATTTATTATATTTCTGAATAATCGAATCATGATTATCTACAAGATCATTGAATTTTGTCTTCACCTCCACATTCTCCTTACTAACTTTCACAATATGATCTCTTAACTGTGTAATCTTATGCTGCATCCTAGATACAAGTTCTGAATCCCCCGCTGATCCCATAAAGTAGTTCAGAAGACAAGAAATAAACCAAAGGAAAAAATAACTAAAAGAAAAAAAAACCTTGGTTCTGAAGATTTAGTACTTGTTGGCGGAGTTTATCATTCTCCCGCTACAGGTCCAAAGCGTCATTTTTCCACGGCTCTGAATTGGGACTCCATCATGGAAGACCGCGCCTTATAGAATTGATACGCAGTGTGTAAGGCGCTTTGACCCCGACCAAGCTACGAAATTAAAACTATAATTAGAATAAAGAATAAGAAGAAATAAATGAGTAAGTTGATAGTTGAAATACCTGTACAAGAGTTTGTTGAGGGAAGGAGTACACTTGTCCATCCGCAAGTGCAAGTGTATCCGCAAGCGAAGAGGGATCGATGATGCGGAAAGAATGATCAACATCTTCTCCTTGATCTTTTAACCAAGCATCTCTAACCACATCGTATGGAACAGCTTCCATAGATTTACGCAATCGAGAAACCGAGGAGCTATCGGATTTGACCAGAAGGGCATTTAATGGAACGGAGAGAATATTCTTCGACATGAACCATCTGAAAACTTCTTATTCTTTATTTAAGAGAATAGAAGCCTCCGAAACTTCCTTTCTCCTTCTCGATTGAGGAAACTCTGGATTCTGTTGAGTTTCATCAGCATCAACCCCGCTCGCACCACCAGGCCTAACAGGAACAGCTTTTGTCATGATACTTGAGGGCATATTATTCGTTGTACTGGTGCTTGCCGGCTCCTCTGTTTCCGCAACTTCTGCTTGCGGGGCCACCTTTACTTCTGCAACATGCAATTACGGGGCCAGTTCTGTCTCCGCAACATTTACTTGTGGGGCCATTTCTGTTACCGCGACATGTGTTTGCGGGGCCATTTCAGTTTCTGCAACATGTACTGCTTCTGCAGATGCATGAGGATTGCGATCCTCTTCATCAGTCTTCTCATCTTTACTAGAAGCAGTTTCAAGCGGCTCATCCCCAGGTAGAGGAGAGAATTGGAGGTAGAATGAAGGGTCAGGGATGATAACTTGATATGAGGAATCCCTAAGAACCTGTGAAGTTTCCTCCACGGCATCATGTTGTCCCGCAGATTCGAAGTTCGTTAGTAGAAGGGGAATACGTTGACTTACTTCTTTCCTTTTTGCAGCAGAACTCCCTTCACCTCTAAAGCATGGATGATGGAGAGGAGAATCATGAATTTCACCCTCTTCCCTATCTGTAGAAGCACGGGGTGCACCTTTCGCTTTCTTCCGACCCTATAAATATACCGTAATGCTTCATTAGAGAAAATTCTAAAAGCAATATATAACAAGACAACAGATAAATAATACCTTTTCTAAAATAGGTGCAGCCTTGCGTTTTAATCTCACTTTATCCTGTGTGCCCTCATCATCCAGCGGCTCAGTCTCCGATTCGACTTGCGACTATAAAAAGAAAAGGAAGGAAAATTTTACCGTCAAACAAAAACTACTCAAGCAATTCAAAAAAAAAAAAAAAAAAACGTACCTCGCTGAAAGGAGCGAACTTGAAGTCAGAAAAATTTAATCGCCAAGGACAATAATCGTGGAAGCGAGGAAGGTCGTACACTACATTATTGGGAGCAAACCCGAAGACCCAGGGACCTTCGATAAGGAGAGGAGCGTGATACCATTTATAGTCGTGATTTTCCCGAACTCTTTCCTTAAGAGGAGCCGTTGTTCCTTGAATATACTTCAGTTTCGCATTGTCAACCTCCGACAATTAATGGAACCCCTTCCCACCTTTGCGGCTTGGTCCAACACTCCAATTCTTGTAATTCTTAGCGGAAACATTGTCCGCATATGTGGCATGGAAATTTGCCACTGTGTAATATCTGCTTAACCTAATATCCGGAACGTAGCATGTAAAATTGGTCTTTCCTTGGATACGCAAGCTGCATTCATTATGTATTCTCCACCAGTTTCCATTATATTGCGCGACTGATCGCACTAAACCTTGGTGAGAAATATTACGGCTCGCAAGAACTTCAAATTGATAGGGATTTTCTTTTTGGTACAAGGGAAGCTGTAAGCCCGCATCTATAGCTCCTGCGGAAATTAATAATCTATTATTGGCATATTGAAAACCCTCTATCATTGCCAGAGAAATTTCGTTGGAAGCGCAGTCGAAAAAGGAGACTTTGAATCCTTCGAGACCGTAGATCCTTTTAAACTCTTCGAGATCCATAGACCTGAAGCTAAAACTTTTGTGAGCCCGCTTGTCTTTAGGAGCAGGATTATTTATTGCTTGGACACTTATGGGCCTTGTAGGTTCCGAAGGATGACTCCTCTATACAGGATAACGGGATGGCATCCTGTGTAAAGGCTGATCATCTTGATGAGAAACATCATCAGAAACTCGAGCTTTACCTTTTCTAGCCATGATAGATTTTTATCTACACAGGGAAGAAAAAAAAAATTATTACTAAAGATCAAAAAAGCAAGAGCAGAATAGAAGATAACAGTAACAAAATAAAAGAACAAAAGATGACAACTATTCTATAATCAAGTGATACCAGGAATCATGTCAGAATAACCAATCATCAAAAGAAAATTCAACCATTTCACAATCATTGTTCGTTCCAATAAGTAATAAACAGGTAGGGACATCAACATCATCTTCACTATTAAACTCAAAAGAATCTATATGACAGCAAATAATGATCAAGCAAACACGGAAAAGAATAAAAGCAAAAGAACAACTTACAGAGGAGTAATAGAATCTAAGAAGAATACTTTGATAATTGCAGAAGTGAGAAGAATGAAAAGATATTGAAGAATCTTTTGAAAAGCTTGAAGGAATGAAAAGTGCTGCAACTTTAAGAAGGAGAAGACAAAAGGTGTAAAGAATGGAATGAAGAAAATAATTGGTATTAAATAGGAGAAAGTTGAAACTGACGAACCGTCGAAAACTGAAAAGAAATAATGTTCTGAGATTTAATTTCCTCGAAAAGCGCCAACTGAAGAAAACGTGCAAAAGTGAGTTAATGCTAGCGAAAAAATAGGGAAAAGTGTAAAAAGGAGTTATTGCAGACGTGGGACAGAAAAAGGTAATCATTATTTTCCTTTTTCCAAAAATTTTAACAACTGTCAAAATTTGAAAAAAAAAGGAAAAAGGGGCAAATTGTGAGAGAATAAAATCTGAGGTACACGTGTTTGAAAACTATTGGAGAAGTAACGAGCTATGATGAGACGAGAAACACTGGAACAAAGTCTTTTAAAAGTGATGAAACTGAAAGTTACAAAAATCTTTAAAGAGATCCTGAAAGCATTAGTGCTTTACCGAAACGTGGGTTGCGGGAAAGTAAGGCACACTGCACAAAACAGATATTCTTGCTGCCGGATTTACACGTAGGTAGCGGGAAAGTAAAGTGCACTGATCAAGACAGATAGTTTTTTATTGCTTGACTGACAACAGGTTGCGGAAAAGCCTGACACAATAAAGAGTAATAATGAGTATTGATGCATGACTGAAACGTATCGACTCTCTAAACATCGGAACGCAAAGAATTAAAACATGACGAATCACTTTAAATAGCTACGTGTCTAACATGTCATGATTCAAATAAGGTCGCAACAGTCATTCCAATCCATAATAATAACTTAACTACAAAGACCGCAGGAGAAGTGCGGGATAATCTGTAAGAAACTACGGGAAACAAGCAGTACGCAGGCTAAGACTTGCGGAATGAACGATCAGATCGTGCGGGAATTGCAAATAGGCTTTGCAAAACTACACATTGAACCAAGAATGGATAAGAATAAATACGTGGAAAGGTAGATTGGTGGGCTCCATCAACTAAGCTATAAATACCAACCTCATTAACAGGGACAAATTTTCGAGCCTTATCAGCTGCTCAAAGGAGAATCTATGGGAAATCAGTTATGAATTGAAAGCTACCAAGACCTGATTTATAGTCAGTCAAGGGAGCAAAGTGGTTGGAGAATTCTATACAACATACAAGAGCAGTATACAAATAAACATAGATCCAAACCAGAGAAAGAAGGAAATTCAAGACAAATACTTATTCGAGTTACCTGACAGTATGTACCTACTGCACTCTTTCTATCTTTCTATGAATTTGATTACTTTGCTTAAGCCAATTGATGAAGCAGGCTTATATAGTTGTTAGATGAGTTAATTGTGTGACTATTCTTTTTACTCTTTCCCTTGTTTGTTTGTACATTCATTTCTATAATTCCTTTTCTAAGAGGCCTAAGCTATTTCAGGTGACATAATTTGTTGAGATTCATCCTAACTTTTCTTTAATTAAAACCAACCACATTTTTAGCTTTCTTGAATATGTGCCCCCAACTATCTACTCTGCGTGTTTAGACCATACTATACTAGAAATTTGTTAAGTTTTTTGTTAGTGGAATTTCAAGTCCAAGCTCCAAAAACAGGTTTCAGTTTCACCGACTCAAATGGCAGTCCATGTATTATTGCCGGTACTTCCTTCTCCTCCCCTCTATCAGTTTCTTGTCGTGGTTCCATAGGAATCAAAACTTGTTATACATAATACATGACAAGGCTTTTTATGCCCGTGCAATGCACAGGCTAGGTTTAAACCAGTCTTCTGTTTCATTATGTTTTAACCCAGTCTTCTGCCCCTATTCTCCTTTGTCACCACCAAACATGAATTCAGAACCGAATTCTAATTCATTGTTCCAATACCACCTAAGCTTTTTGTAAATCCATAAATAAGTGAACTCATTTTTAAAACTAAAAACAAAAAATGAATTTAGAATCGAGGATTCTAATGTGATAGAAAAACTCACTGCCTTAAGTGTTGTACCATGTTTAAAATTGCCACATGGGCCAGATTGCTATCTGGGCAAACCATCTAGTTGCTATCTAAGTAAGCCAACTAAAGCTGTCAGCCCAATTGTACCGGTTAAAGTCCGATGGTCAATGATCAAAGTCCAGTATTGGTCAATGATCAAAGTTCATGGTCGATTGGTCAAGGCCCTTTTCGTCGGTCTATTTTGTTATGTCCGTTTCGTCGTCTTATTCTGTAAGGCCCAGTTCGTCATCCCAGTTCACCCGACCTGGTCTGCTGACCTATTTTTGTTCAACATATTTCATCTGTCCAGTTCACCCGATCCGATTCATCCAGCTTGATCCGTGAACTCAATTATCTCGGGACGACCCAGCCATGATGCTAGGTAGTCTAACAGCCATGTTGTCAATGTTCCATCCATGTTACCAACAAGTGTAGCCAGCTATGCTGCCAGCCAGTCTTGCCAGTTAGAGACTCGGTAGCCGTAAATATCTAGAACCCAAATATTTGTCATTTATTTGTTAAATTTATCCAAAAATTAAAAGATTTCATCTAGTTTTGTTTGGATCTTTTTTCTTCATTTTGTTAATTTATTTCTTAGATTTATTCTTCAATTAGAACATTTACATAGATATACCAATAATTCAATATGAAAAATTATTAAATTCAAGTTAAAATAAAGAATATCAAAAAATATAGTTGGTTTTAAAAGACTCAATAAATATCCGGACACCATGAATATCTAGGATTTTTATTTTCAGATCCACTAAATTAGGACCTGGGTCCGAAATTCGTAGATTCTGCGAATTGACGAATAAATGTAAAGGGTAGGATTCGAACTATAGACCTATTGCTTCCTTCACTTAACCTTCAACTAGGGCTGAACACGGTAACGGTTTTCCACGGAAATCCGCCAAAACCGAACCGAATAGCCCAAAACCGAACCGAACCGTTTACTAATGGAACGGTTATGGAAAAAAATTTGGAAAACCGGTAGTCCCGGTTTCGGTTTTGGGTTGGGTCAAAAACCGAACCATTTACCATGGAAAACCGACTAATGATAGCCGTTCATCTGTATTTTGATGGATCTAATCTAGACCCTTAGATGTTTTGATATATAAGGAAGAAGAAGCCCTAATTTTCTTCTTCACTTTCATTTCTCTAGGGTTTCTGTTCGGTTGTTCCTCTAGTCTTCCGCCTCCCAAGAGTTCTGTTCCTCTAGTCTTCCGCCTCCACCAAGAAATGATTTCTGATTTCTAGTAATTTCTGGTTTGTGCTACTGCTTTCAATCCTTTCATTAAGTTCAAGAGTCAAGACTTTCTTTCTCATACGCAGAAGCAGAAGCAACTTCTAATCAGATCAGGTATGAATCGAACTTCTGGTTTGCTTTCATTAAGCAATTTCATTAAGCAATTTCTTCTGGTTTGCTTTCATTAAGCAGAAGCAACTCAAGTCATTCATGCAAATCAAAGGTTTTCTTACTCTTGATTTATCAAACCTAATGTGTACTAATGATGATTCATGTGTACTTTTACCTTCAACAACCAAAAGAATTGCATTACTTCACTTTCAAACTCGTGGAAGCATGGTAGTTGTTCCGGATATTCCTTTACCTGATTCTTCAAGAGTTTTTCAATCAATTTACGGTTGATATCAACTTCTAGTACGTCTTCTTCTCTGTTGCTCATGTTTTTTGAGTCAAAGGTTTGATTTTTAGGTACCCAGAAGCAATAATCTTATAAACCCATGTTAGATTTTGTATGTTTGATTGAAACCCATAATCAAATGTCTTCCTTTTTGCTGTTTGATCACTCAGACAGCTCTAATTTGTGTTTCTCTTAGTGGAATATTCATTCTGTACTAGTAAGTAGTTTAATTTGATTGATTATATACCCTCTGTTGTGCTTGAATTCTATTGTAGAGTTGAGTTCCTCCTGTTTATGTCAAACTCATATCGAAATTAAGGCGTAATATTATCTCAATTTTGGAGTTGTTGTTTGAAAGGAGGCGAAGAAACTAGTCTTCATGGGCTCCTCGGCTTGTTTTATCTGTGTATGAAGATGATATACGGAACCCTCTCTGGGCTCCTCCGGGAGGGTATAGGATTAATCCTGATTGGATAATTTCAGCAGTAGCAGCAGCCAGCATCCAGCATCCAGCCATGAAGAATTAACTTTTTTTTGATTTGTTTTCTAAGATTGCTAGGATGTTATTGGTTTGAATTGCTTAATTGTTTGGATGGATTAATGAAGAATTAACTTTTTTTTGATTTTTTTTTGTTTTTTTTTGTTTTTTTTTTGAATTTTAGGTTTCCAAACGGTTAACCGAAACCCGTTGGAAAAAAACCGAAACCGGGTGAAAACCGACTAAAACCGAACCGACGGTAACGGAACGGTTATGGAAATCTTTTGGACAAAACCGACCTTGCCTGTTTCGATTTTGGTTTGGCACAAAACCGAACCGAAACCGGCCATGTACAGCCCTACCTTTAACCACTACACCAGTAGTATGTTGGTTTAATACCTAGATATATTAATTATATACTTTTTTTAAATCACAAATTATTTTGCTACATGTCTGAAATACATTTATTATATTTATTAATACATAACGAATTTTCAATGCCAAATTCAATTTAATAACATAAATTCTATAATATATATATTGTTTCGAATTACTGATAAATCACAAACCGTTGACTATATATTTTGACTGAATCCAAATTATCCAAATATGTATCATACTCGTACGTTTTGTTGTCCCAAACTAGCCTCCGTACCCCGGATTGTTAACTCGGGCCCTAACTTCTAACTATGCACTGAACCGGAATAAGCTGAAAGTTTAAGAACCCAAGGTAGACTCGTTGAGTCAAAATTTACAAAGTGCGATTCCTTTTCATTTCTGAAAGTAAAATGCATATCTTTTTGGTGACTGAGTGAGTGAGTGGAGTTCAGGTTCTTGTCCATCGGCTTCCAAAGAAAAAGGTAATCCATCATCTCTCTACTCCTTCTTTGTGAAATCTTGGTTCTACGGTTTTCATTTTTCTGCTTGAATTTTGATATTGAAATCTAATTACAGCATAATTTTCCTTTTAGTTTTTAAACAGAGGAAAAAGGAGTCATTTTTTTCAGTTAGATTTGGGGTTTCAATCCATTTACTTGAGACCCTTTGTTAGATTTATCATAAACTTGTCAAGTGTGTTTGGCTGTTGAGTTTATGTGATTACCCTAATATTTCATCTCTATTGGTGTTGTAGTTGAGTTATAATCACTAATTTGGTTTATTGAATGTTGGGTTATACTGAATGAATGACAGAAATGTTTAGAAACATCGAAACACCCGTCATGAACCTCCTGGATGATTGCCTACTTGATATTTTTCAACGATTAGATAGTCGAATTGATTGTGATTCTTTCGGTTTAACTTGTCATAGATGGCTTCATATACAAAACACAAGTCGTCGATCAGTGCACTTATATTCTTCTTTATTCACCCGATCTAATAGCTCTCCGTTATCACATGATAGCTTCAATGTAAGCGCATTTCATGTTTATAAGTTGCTCACTCATTTCCAACTGCTTACTTCATTATCTCTGTCTGGTTGTACTGAATTACCACCTGATTCGGGTTTATCGCAACTGCAGTTCTTTGGATCGAACTTGCAATCTCTATGTTTGGATTGCTGTTTTCAGATTTCAGATACTGGATTCTCTTTAGCAGCTTCAGGGTGTTGCAATTCAAAGTCAATTTTTATCGCTGTAATATCACCGATATTGGTTTAACAGCCGTAGCTAAATCTTGTTTATCCCTGCAAACTGTAAATCTCTCATATTGTATGAGTATTTCTGATTGCGGAATTAGATCTCTTTCACAAGAATGTCGTCAACTTCGTTCCATCGTAGTGTCACACTGCAGATTGATAACTGGTAGTGGTTTTGATTGGTGCTCTGAAACCTTAATTCATGTTGAAGCGGATTCTTGTAAACTTGAACCAGATGGGATATCAGGATTTGTTAGTGGAGGTGGACTAGAATATCTGAATCTATCATATCTATCATATTCATGGGAATGGGTTGGCCAGAATTGCACAAGGATCAGCTGTCAATCTTCGAGTTCTTAATCTGCGAATGTGTCGATTGCAATTAATGAAGCAATTATGATGATTTCTAAAGGATGCCCAAAATTACAGGAGTGGAGCCTTGCATTTTGTCATGAGATCACAATTACTGGATGGGTGGCTATAGGTTGGAATTGCAATAATCTAGAGGTACTTCATGTGAACCGATGCCAAAGTTTTTGTGACCGTGGATTACAGTCTTTTCGTGATGGGTGCAAACGTCGTTCAAAATTACACATGAATCATTGTGTCCGGGTTACGAAGTTAGCAATTGAGTCATTCAAGTGCAGGCGTGGTAATGTGGACATAAGTAGAGAGGAAGTCTCTTATATTTTCCCCAGTTTTAACTTCACCGATGAAGATGGATGACTTTATATAGGTTGCTTCAGTTTGTCAGACGTGATCAGAGAAATACATGATCAGAAGCAGGTAATTAAATCGAATTTTATTTAGTATGCTTACAAATATTTGAGTAAAAAATTAAATAAAGATAAACCAAAGATGAGATAGAAATAGTTGAGGCATGAAGCATTTTTGCTTGAGGATTAGTTGGAAAATATGCGTAAGCAGAAGTTCCATCATAGATTTTTATGTGAACTATATAGATGTACTTTCTTGTACTTTAAACCCAATTTAGAAAGTTTGCTCTTGCGCTTTCGTCGGTGACATTAGGGCTTCATGAATTATTATTTTTTGCTGATTATTTTAGGTGTCATATTAGTTTAAATTTGGATGGTGTATGAGAAGATTAAGTTCTAACACTTTGGCTAACAAATAATTTATGATGTGGGCTGTTGTAGATCAGTTTTTGGTGAAGTGGACCAAATTTTTGGTGTAGATAAACAAGGCTCCAAGTTCAGAACCCCTGTAATTTGTGTCATAACTATCCACTTTGGCCACCATTACTATTAGTGCTTGGAGTACGGTTGACAAATCTATCTGAATGGTAAAGTTCGTTTGAAAACCAGAAGCAGAAGGCGTCTAATTCTTAGGCACCCTTTAGGAGTAAAAATACTGAGAAGCTTATATGGTAAACAATTAGTATATGTGATAATTCAGTAAGTTAAAAGAAAACAAATATAGAACAGAAAACGAAGCCAGATAATAGCATGACAGTCGAGGAGATAAGAAACATGTAAACTAGACAACCCCCTAACTAATAAGTGTGTGTTATCAAATAGCATGTGTCATCAATATATAAGAAGATGCCTCCTTCTTACTTGAGCCGTTAAAGGTAGTGTGCCTTAGACCTAAATCTTTATTAGTTCTTCACTGTTTGTTATTGTTCATAATATCCTACTATTTTATACTGAGGATTTATTTTAATTAGTGAAATCTGGGGTTTTACTTAAATGGTTTGCATCCTTCTGCTCATCTTTTTCCTTCTTATTGCATTCTTGCTTGACATTGCAGTAGACGTTGTAAACTGCGGGTTTTTCCTTACTCTTTGGTGGTATTAAATATTTTGATGATGGAATTATCTTCCGAAGACCATTACAAGCAAGGGCTGCAACAGATCGCAACGTCAGAAATAGTCGAAGAAGAAAGAAAAAGGTGTGCTCTTCATCCTTCTAAAACACTTACAACCTCCTTAATTACAAACTTCTCAGATGATTGTCTAAATCTTATATTCCTGGGCCTAAAAACTAGCATTGATCGTAATTCCTTTTGTTTAACATGTCGCCAATGGCTTCATATTCAAAACAACAATTATGGATCGTTATGGTTTCATTCTCCTTTTGAGTTTACTCACACTATTAGAAATTGGCCCAGGAAGCTTCTATATCATTCTTTGTAAGTTGTTGGTATGATTCCAATGCCTCAAATTTCTCTCTCTATTAGGTTGCCCTGAGCTAACAGATATCGTTACATCACAGTCACAATACTTTGGATCACACGTTCAGGTTCTATACCTAGACAATTGCTCTAAGCTTTCGAATGTGAAACTGTGTTTAGTGTTATCTTGGTTCCCTCGTTTGACCACAATAAGTCTTAAGAAATCTGGCATTACTGATAAAGGTTTAGCAATCCTGGCAGAACCTTGTTCATCCTTGCAGAATGTTAACCTGTCTGAATGTCAATTGATTTCTGACTTGGGAGTAAGATTTGTCTCACAAAACTGTCGCGAACTCTGTCATTGTGAGTCTCATACTGTAGAAATATAAAGGGTATTGGTTTGCTTGGGTGTTCACAAACCTTAACTCATCTTGAAGCAGACCATTGTAATCTTGAATCAGAGGGAATCAAAGCAATTGTCAGTGGAGGTGTGCTTGAACATCTGAATCTGGCTGGAGTCTGGGGACCTTTTTGTGATAATGGAAAAGGATATGAACTGGGAAAGATTGGAGAAGGATTCACCATTAATCTTTGAGTTCTTAATCTTCAAGGTTGCAGTCCATGGTAAATAACAGAACAGTTGCGGTGATTTTGAAAGGATGCCCTTTGTTACGGGAATGGAACCTAGGATTTTGTTATATGGTAGATCTTGAAGGATGGCAAGCTATTGGGTTGAATTGCAATAACCTGGAGGAACTTGATGTGCTTATGTGCTTAGGATTAAAAGACCTAGGGTTGCAAGCTCTGTGTGATGGGTGTAGCAAGCTTTCAAAATTATATATTGGTGCTCTGAGCAACATTAGTTTTCCTGCTGAAGGGATGTTCAATTCCAAAAGACCCAATGTGATAAGGAGATATATCTCATTCTGAACCGGAGATTGGAATTTGAACAGATATTTTTTATACAGTCTTGCAGTGAGTATAAAACCTAAAAGAAAATGCAACGTCTTTTACACCATAAAATGTGTTCCCCATTTAATTTGTTTTACAATCTCAGTTCCTCATCTTAATATCCTCTGCTGCAATGTTGAGAGTTGAGACCTTGTGTAACTATTAACTTGCCTTGAGTTTGAGCTTCTTTTCTTATTTGTATCGGAACGGTTGAAATATGTAAACATTGTTAAGTAACCATTTTGTTCTATAGTGATTGTCTTGGCTATCATCTTCATCGCTATCGCCCTCAGCAGCTTTCATGTCTTTCTGATCAGTTTTATCCAGATATGGTAACACCAACCTTCTGTACTAGATTCTCTATTTGCATTCCGAACTTTTATATTGTGGTGAATTGTAGACACCGCTCGATGGGGGCTTTTAGTGTTTGTCAAGCTGGAAGATTAGGACATCCACTTGAAGCAAGCAAGTGCAACACGCAAAATGAGTTGAAAAAGAGTCCAAAAAACTCTTTATTTCTTTCTACTCTGTTTGTGGTCTTCTTCTTCTTCTCTTCCTCCTCTACTCTAGCACAGAGTTGCTATCACCATGTCTAGTAGCAGCAGCAAACAAAATGTGATCTTATTTCCATTCATGGCACAAGGTCATCTAATCCCATACTTGGCTTTAGCTTTAAAGATCCAATCAAAGTTTGGTTACACTGTAACCATTCTCAACACCCACTCAACATCCAAAAGCTTCAAAAATCACTTCCACCCAATAATTCAAATATCAACTTAGTTTCATTACCTTACTGTAGCTCTCATCATAATCTTCCACCAAACTCTGAAAACACTGATGTCCTTCCTTACACAATCATAATCAATCTCTTTGATTCATCACGTTCTCTGAAACCCATTTCCACAAATTCATCTCAGATCTAGTAAATTTAAGTACTCCTCCTCTTTGTATAATTTCAGATATGTTCTTTGGATGGACAGTTGAAATTGCTAAAGAGTTTGGGATTTTTCATTCAGTTTTTGTTACTGGGGGTGCTTATGGTATGGCTATCTACTACTCAATCCGGTTGAACCAACCCCAGCTTCAAAATGAGTCAGAGGATGAATTCTTACTTCCTGATTTCCCACAAGATCTGAGAATCCATAGATCTCAATTAGCTAATAATGTATTACAAGCAACTGGTAATGATTCTTGGTCTCTGTTCTACAAAAGAGAGCTCTCTCAGACACTGAGTTCTGATGGGTTCTTGTTCAATACAGTTGAAGAGTTTGATCAAGTTGGGTTGGCTTATTTCAGGTCAAAGTTGGGTCAAGATTCAGTTTGGGCAGTTGGACCTGTTAGTGATTATGCACTCTCTCAAATATAGAGCTACTAGTACTGATTTGAGTATCCAATGGCTTGATGGGCATGAAGAGAAATCAGTTTTGTATGTTTCATTTGGGTCTCAGAACACAATCTCTAGCACACAAATGATGGAATTAGCAATTGGATTAGAAAAGAGTGGGAAGAGTTTCATTTGGGTTGTTAGACCACCATTGGGTTATGATATAAATGGAGAGTTTCGATCGGAATGGTTACCGGAGGGGTTCGAAGAAAGGATGAAAGCTAAGAACAGAGGGCTAGTAATGAGAAAATGGGCACCTCAGCTAGAGATTTTGTCACATAAAAGCTACATCAATGTTTTTAAGTCACTGTGGATGGAATTCAATTTTGGAAAGCTTAAGTTTTGGGGTGCCGATTATTGGATGGCCAATTTCAGCTGATCAGTATAACAATTCAAAGTTGTTGGAAGAAGAGATTAAGGTTTGTGTTGAATTGGGTAGAGGGAACAGAAATGAGATTAGACATGAGGATGTAGTGAGAGTTATTGATTTTGTTATGAGCAATGAAAGTAAGAATGGAGCAGAAATGAGAACTAAAGCTTGTGAAGTTAAAGCGATGATCGAGAATGCAATTCGAGAAGACGAACAAGGGTTTAATGGTTCTTCTCTGAAGCGGTTTGGAGGAGTTTTTTGCAATGGCATTTCATTGTTTAGGAAGAATTAGATGAAGATGCTTCAACTATGTGTTATGGTTTCTAATGAATGAAGAATTACTGAATCACTGATTATGTTTGAAGAGAATAAATGCAATGAATTTTGATTCTTGATCCTCCACTTTATTGTTCATGTTATAGAGAAAAGGAAAGTAGTCCAAAAAAAATGGTTGTTCAACCGAGTCAGCTCACCAGGCTGAGTTAGAACTAGGACACATCAACTCGTAATCCTTCCACTGTCGAGAGAGGGAGGTGTTCGCTGCTCTGTGAAGCCAGCCTGACGTGATGCCCTCCACTTTAGTGGTTGCACAACCCCAGCCTACGCCAGGATCGTGCCACCAACTCCCAACTTGGAACGGGCGAGTACGATATATTGTGCACAAGAACCTACCGAGTGAATCAAACTCGGTGTCCAACCATCTTAGTGTCCCCGTTTGGGTTATAAGCTCGCACGACTGAGCTCGACATTCATTTCCCATTACATAGGATCTAAATACTAGTATAAATTTTGAGTTTTGCGCGATGTGGGACTAATATTTTCTTTCCCTGTATGTGCTTCTGACAGGAACTATAGATTTGGAGTTGAGAGGCCCAAACACGTAAAGGAACTCCAAATTTTGGCAATTCCGACCGATAGCTTCCCATCCCTGAAGCTGTACCTCTTCACAATTGTCTAGCATCTAATCCTTTAATAAACGGCAACCTTCTGAAATCACCACAACTGCTTCAGTATCATCTAAATCTTCCGGCCTTGCTCATTTCATAGTGACCGAGGGCTGAGAGACTTAGATATTCAAACCCTCCACCACTAATGATTGCTTTAATCCCCTCTAGTTTAAGTTTGCACCAGTCGGCTTCAAGACGGGTTAAGGTCTTTGGACACTCAAAAAGCCAATACTCCGGTTAATACTAAGTGAACCCAATTCTCAACAGTTTTGTAAGATTTTTTTTTTTTTTTTTGGATATTGGTTCTCATTGTAGCCGTAAATGATTCAGCCACATTTATAAAGGAGCATGGAAAATCCACCTCTCAAACAAGCAGGAACGAAGCCAACTTAGAGCAACTGTATATCCATCCTAGCTGGGCCACAAACCTAATTATTGTTATTTTGGTGTTTTTGTCTAAACCCATTTTACACCTCTTATCCAACTTGCTAAATTTTTTTGCACCCTCATCTTCCAAAACTTGGCTCCGCCACTCTAAACAAGTCGTAATTTTGGTAATGTTTGTATTTTAGTGCGAGCTACGTGACCTGCTTTTTAAAAAAATCACCACCAAATACTTAATGTAAAATTTTCTCTTTCTCTCACCAACATTTAAAATACTCGTCTTGGCAATTCGTTCGTGTGGACCGGCTAGCTCGTCTTCTCCTATTATAGAAACCCTCTTTTTTAGATCTGCGCCTCAAGATTAAAATTCCAGAACTCTGGTTGGAAGATCAGATCACACTTTGTTCTGTAAGTTGAAATGAAAAAGCTTTGAGATGGGCGATCTGTAGATTATGGAAAGGAAGATGAAGAAAATAAATATGGAAGCTGTAAGAAAAGTTATTAGATCTAAGTCGTCGTTTGAGTTTATGTGATTACACTAATATTTCATATCAATTGGTGTTGTAATTGCGTTACTCACTAAGTTGGGTTATGGTATTGAATGACAGAGAGGAAATGAACCATGTATTAAATGTTTAGAAGTAGGGCTGTCAGCGGATGCTAACGAAACGGATGTTGGCTCAGTCGGTTCCGATATTCGATAAATTTATCGGATATCCGATATCTGATAAGTTTCGTTAAGCTTATCGGATATCGGATATTATCCGATAAATATCCGATAGCTGATAGAAATCTTATAAACCTATTTTTTTACTTCAAAATTTTCAGTTCATTTAAGCATTTCCAGTTCAAACACATAGAAAACACACACAAATGATCACAGTTTATAAATTACATGTTCTATTGTTCTTGCAGCAAAAGAAAACACAAAGAAACTGAAATTTGTATTAGCATTGTCATTGACTCATTGTAAAGGTGGATGTGATGCAACTGATGAAGTTGAGGTACCCAATTGATTTGATGTTCTCAGACTTTGTGACATCACCCTGAATTGAATAGAATCACACATGTTAGTTCAATACAGGCTTATACATTAAGTATTTCATATCAACCTAATATGTAGAAGAAACAAAAGCAACAAAATATAAGGGATGGAAAGTAATACACAGCAAAAATAAAGTGAATTGCAAGTTTAAGTATACTTTAAGTATGTCAGCAAAAACAAAGTGAATTGCAAGAAAGAGAACATTTTAGACACCGGTAAACAGAGCAAGTACAAGAAAAAACATGTACATAACAGGACAAAACAGATATCTCTAGCCAAATCATGTTCATGTTCATAATAAAATAGTTAGTTTGGGCTCTGTTGATATTGTTGGTTCTCAAACATATCATTCACTGCTACCTTAGGCTTTCAGATAACCCAAGGTCTGTTTGTGGATGAATACCATGGCGTAATTCTCGTACAATAGACCATCCATATTTTTCTGTACAATAATTTCAGGCAGCAGTTAATGAATGTGATTTTGATCTCTTCTACTTCCAAATGCAGGGCTTGTGAGGCACTGAGAAATTGCCTCCCTGACATGTTAAGAGATGCAACCTTCATTCAATGCCTTCGTGTAAGTGCTACATGTTAACCGTCCTGAATGTTGCAACTGTTGGTTCAAGGTGATATCCAGCCTAAGCGGGGTTAATACTAGTGTGAAAAAGTGATTAAGGAATCTATTCAGTCAAATACTTAATGCTGCTTGTTTTACAATCTCAGTCGTGAATGTTGTGTTCATGTTAAGCAGTCAAGATAATCAGTTGGCAATGATGAAGTTACTGTTTGAAGTGGATTTATCACAGTTTCAATTAAGTAATCATTTCATGACAGTTTATGTCAGATAGTTATTGATCATAGATGAGTCATTTGCGTACATATTATGTTATAACATTGTTCACCAAATATGCTTCTACTGACTAATGGTACCCTGCGTATATCTAATCAACTTTTTATCTGATGCCTACAGTATAACAAAGCAAACTAAATTTAAGGGCAAGTCCTATAAGGCTATAAGGACTTCAGAAACCAACTCTTTTTCCTATAGTATTACAAAAATGAGAGGAGGAAACACCAACTATTTATCTGATGCCTATAGTATAACAAAGCAAACTGAATTGTTGTCTTGTCTATGTTGGTAACAATCAATACAACCTTAAATCAGGTTGTTCTTGAAACAGAAATTAAGCTATATCCCAAACCCTTACAGGCTTGTTTGGAACCAAATCTAAGCTATATTCCAAACTCCTGAAGGCATATTTGGGCAGAAATTTATAACTAATACAACTCGTTCACATACAAATGATTCTAACACGATACTAATTCGAGAAACTAGTCTTCCATTTAACAGTTATTATGTGCAATTTCAGCAGGAAACATTTGGAAACAGAGAGAACCAAGTTCTGTGACCAATTAGTAATTCCTTTCAATTGAACATCTGTTGGGGTTCAACCCAATTCATCAAATCATAACACTAAAAAAAATGACAAACTAAGAACCCTAATTACAAAAAAAAAAGTAAAAAAAAATATTTTTGAATAACCCTAATTTCCAAAAAAAAAACAAATATTTTTGATTTCATAAAACCCTAGTTTCAATTTTGTATCATTCTAACACATACCATCATAATCAAAGATTCAAAGAAGAATAAAGAGAGAATATCATACAGTTACATACCTATTATACAGTTTTTGATTTGATGGTAAGGTTTTTTTTTCTGCTTCTATACTTCTGTTATGGGTTGTGGACTTGTGGTGTGGCGATAGAGGAATAAGAAGGTGGTGGTGATGAAGTGGTGCCGTTAAGAGAGATGGTCGTGAAGAAATTTGTTCATTGAAGTGAAGAAGAGGGGGAGCTAGAAAACTAAGAGAAGTGAACGAAGAAGAGGGGTAGAAGTTAGAACCGTAGAACTGTAGTCTGTAGAAGTCTTTACTAGTCTTTACTTTAGTGCGTTATCGGTATCGGATAACATCCGACGGATACTGGCTTAGCCGGTTCCGTTACGATAACACTAAATATCTGATAGAAATATCCGCTTCCGACATCCGATATCCGTTATATCGGATAATATCTTATAGGATCCCGGATTTCCAAAAACGGCTATCGGCTATCGGATTTTTGGAAACGGCAAGAAAAAAAGAAAATGAAAAAGGAAGAGTGGAGGCCCGATTGGAAAAAAAAAGAATGAAAACTGTTATGAAAAAAAACCCTAGGGTTATAATAATTTTTGGGTTAAAATTCTAACCAAGCCCAAGCGGCGTCTAAGTCCAGTCAAATTTTTCATAAATCGGCTCAGAATCGACGCCTAGCCCAAAAACACCTAATTTCTAAGGCCTGCCTAGGCGCCGCCTTTTACTACACAGGATGTTAGTGATTACTCAGTGGATTGATAAGCATGAAGAGAAGTCAGTTTTGTATATTTCATTTGGGTCACATAACACAATTTCTAGCACACAAATGATGGAAGTTTGCAATTGGATTAGAAAAGAGTGAGAAGAGTTTCATTTGGGTAGTTAGACCACCGTTGGGGTATGATATTAATGATGAGTTTCGATCCGAATGGTTATCGGACGGGTTCAAAGAATGGATGGAAGCTAAGAAAAGAGGACTGTTAATGAGGAAATGGGCACCTCAGTGAAGAGATTATGTCACATAAAGATACATCAGTGTTTTGTAAGTCATTATGGATGAAATCGAGAGTTTAAGTTTTGGGGTGCCGATTATTGTATTTTCCATTTATTTTGGTAGAAAAAATATCATTTGATTGAATCATTAGAAAGGCTACTCGTATTTCTAGTGAAGCATCTAACCTGCCCCATATTCTAATGATATTTGTTCGTTGACCGGTAAGTTTTTGTCTTCAATCAAAATAGTCTTGTCTTAAATTTTCATTTTAAAAATATATATTTACTGTTATTTTGGGTCGTTTTCACTCTTCCTGTTAAATTTGAACCTGCTGTGTCGGATGACTGTGACAGGGTGTATGATAATTAGATATTCCTCATGTGAGAAAATATTTAATTAAATCCAGATTCACCGTGTTTCCTAAAATCTCTTTAGTGAATTTGATTAATCAGTTTGCTAATCTATGTTTTGCTTGTATAGCCTTGACATTCATAGGGATGTGTACCTATTAATTACACATGTCATATGCATGTGTAACTACTGATTACACATGCATTTTTAAAGTAGTAAGGTGCTTTTGGACATTGATAGACGATAGTATTCACATTTGCTGATATATACTAGTTGGGGTAATCGTCTTAAACGATGAGTATGTCAACACGATAGTATTCACATTTGCTTTAAATCCTCCATAAAATATCTATATGCATGTTGAATACACATGCCATATACATGTGTAACTCCCAATTACACATGTTATATGCATGTGTAGCTAATGATTACACATGTCATATGCATGTGTAACTGCTGATTACACATGCATTATGTATGTGTACTAGTAGATTACACATGCATTGTGTATGTGTATCAACAGATTCTGGTAGTGGAGGTGTTGTTGGAGTAGACGGTTAACTCTTTTGATTAGTGATTAAAATATTATATAGTTAATATTGTATAGTTAAATACACATGATATATGCATGTGTAACTCCCAATTACACTAGATAGATGTATGTGTAACTCCCAGTTACACTAAACAGATACATGTTTAACTTCTAATTACATATGCTAAGATAAGTTATCAAGTGCCTTGATGTTATCTTTGTTGTTTGCCTTGCAATTGTTCTGTAATTTTGTTTTTTTTTTTGTTTTTGTTCATCCAACCTAATCCCGTGGATGTTTATTTTATTGCAAATATACAAGTATTTTGGAACCGAGGAAGACAAAAAGGAAGGGAACATATCTATTATAGGATGTCGTGGTTTATTTCTAGGATCTCGTTTTACATATCTAATGTTTTAACTCATTTATTTTATTCCATAACAACCAATTACTATAATTGATAAACCGAGAAATTATTGTAAATGAATATTAAAGCAATACATGTAATTTATGAATGTTTCTTTTTGATGTGTAACTGCTAAGTACACGTCCATATGGATGTAACACCCACAATTTTCGCATGACGCCTACTCAGGGACGCGTCATGACCTAGGATGACGCTTCACCCGGGTGTGGATGCCTTGACCTCGAATTATAGCGTTAATGCCCTATTACGCGTGATGCATATTCCAGAATGCATCACAAGTCAAAAATGACCCTTACCCGGGAAAGGGCACAAATGTCCTTGACGCGTATCCGCGAGCGCATCATAGTGCTAATGCACTATTATGCCGTGATGCATGATTGAGAATGCATCACTGAACCAACATTGCGTACCCGAGAATGCATCACTAGAAAGTGTAGTAGATGAACGTCATATATCCTCCTTATATCCACTTGTATAAATGCAAAGAAAACATATATAGGGAGGAGGTGTTGGTTGGAAATCGATGATGCTTAGTTATGCCAACCAGTTAGAGGATTTTCCTAGAGGCGCCAACCAGTTAACGGATTTCCTAGAGGTGCCAACCAGTTAGCGGTTTTCCTAGAGGCGCCAACCAGTTGGCGTTTTTGCTAGGGGTGCACAAAGTTCGGTTCGGCTCAGTTCCTGGTAGAACCGTGTACCTGTACATCCATATGGTCGGTTCTCTACCCGTGTACTTGTACCCTGTACCCTATACTCTCGGTTCGGTTCTGGAACTGTACCAGTCCTCTCGGTTCGGTTCCGGTCCTGTACTTCCTTCTTCTTTTTTTTTGTGTGTCTTGTACTTGACTTGGTCATAACCGATACTACAGCTTATGGATGACTGATCCATGTGTTATTCAGGTTTTATGTACGTTGAGATGCATCTCCGACTTGTTCATCTTAAAGGGCTTACAAACTTGAAAGAATTGCAGCTTCCTTGCAACAATATTACAAATGCAAGTGTTGATTGTTTGAAAGTTGATGGATGTCTTTTGTCGGAGCATGCTTAAGAACAATTTAACCAAGAGTTGTGTTGGGGATTTAGCAGCATCCCAGATACAACTTTGGTGAGGCTTAATGGTTTAGCAAAGTTAGAGAACTTGAATTTTAATTCATGGAAGATTGGTGTTGATGGCTTGCGAAACTTAGCAGCTCCCAAGTTCCATCAAGTTTTGACGTTTGGATCTGTTCTACACAAAGTAACATAAAGATAAGACTACTTATCTGGAAAATGGAGGTATCGGATCAGTGGGAGTATGAATAGCAAGCACTTGATAGTTTTGCACTTGATAGCTTTGCACATGTGCATAGCAACATGGAGTATCATTCACTTGGTGTTGTTGTTGGAGGAACCGGGACTCTGGAATGGATGATAGGTTGATGTTCTCTGAGCGTATAACAGTGCTCCATCAGATTCAGTTCGCAGACTTGCCAGGAAGAAGTACAATACAGAACCTTCAAAACAGATGAAAGATAGCAATGAAGTTGTTGGATGGAGTGGGTAACCTAACTTAGATACAGACAGATGAGATTGAAATTCTATTATCTGATCAACGGTTAACAATAGTCGGTACCTTCGTTCCGGTACAGGTCGGTTCCTAGGTAGAACCTGTACCTGGTACCTAGTTGTACTCGGTTCTCTTTTTTTATGTACTCTATACTCTCGGTTCGGTACAGTTCCTGTTCGGTTTTGTCAGTTCCGGTTCGGTCTTTCGGTTCCTGTCGGTTCCTGTGCAACCCTAGTTTTTGCCTAAAGTGCAGTCGATGGATGTAGCTTCCCTTTTTTTATTTATTTATAAAAATGAGAATAAAACATATATAGGGAGAGAGCTTTGCTTGAATGTGCATGAGCGGTAATGCACATATACATGCGATGTGGCCTATACGTTGGAGCATACTTGATGTTTAAGCATCAATATGCTTGTATCTTAGCCCATAAAGCTTGAATTATGCGAAAGCATCATTCAATCGTGTTACATACTCGAGAACGCATATTTGCATAGTAAATAACGATAGTTATGCACAATCTAGTGCATACCTTGCGAAAGTCCTTCGGCCTATACGGTCTAGGCTTTGCTTGGCCTTTGGCCTTGCGATGAAGTTGGAATTTATGTTGACTTTGCCTTAATAGGCTTAAGTTGCTTGTTCCTTTCGAATTGACACTTTTGATGAACTACGGTCATGCTTGATCCCTTCAAGGTACGGGTTGGGTACGTAGGCAGCCGCAATGCAATGCATTAAGGTGCAGCATCTTGTCGCTCATATCATCTAATTTGGAGATGATTGCGAAGCTTTGGTAACTCATATCATCTGGCTTGGTAATGATATGCAAGAGATGATTGTTACCGCACTTAATGAGGTAGTTGCATTCCATTTGATGGATGTTCATACTTCCTATCAAGTCATACGGTATGAACGGAATATGCTTGGTTGCTGCGCTCTTGACATGAGAAAAATCAGTGTACGCACCTTGCGCTTTGTCAAAGCAAAGTTGAGGAAGTGATAAATAGGCATGAAATGGCCTAGGTGCTAGTCCAAGGCATGAGTTAGGCCTGGACAATGATCGTAATTACGTGGTGCTTTCCAAAGGCATTCACCATTGGCTTTAACGGCCATGTACCATTTGCAGAACAAAGGTGTGTTGGAACGGTATGGAAACTACGTTCCGAGTGTCATGCTTATAAAGCATGCTTGGAAAGACAAATATACCTGCATTTTCCAGCGAGAAGTTAAGATTTAAGGTCCGGTTACTATCTTTTAAGCCTTGGATCGGGGAGTTCTAGCCTGCCCAGCGCATAGCTCTGAAGACGGAATTTTCCGGTTTGTGACAATGGATGTCTAACTTCTGGATACACATGCGTATCATATGTTTTGTTTCATATGTTGGTGGTGGCGGTGGTGGTGGAAAGCAGTGGTTATGGGTGGTGGTTGTCGGAGGTGGACGGTGGGTGTTGGTCGGTGGTGGAGGTGGTGGTGGTAGGCGGCGCTTGTTGTGGGAAATGGTGGTGGTGGTCGAAGGTGGTGGGTGGTGGTCGGTGGTAATGGATGGTGGTGGTGGTGGTTGTCGGAGATGGGCGGCGGTGGTAGGGTGGTGGTGGGGGGAGGCGGTGGTGGTAGTTGGTGGTGGCCGATGCTGGTTGCAGGTAGTGGTGGTGGTCAGAGGTGGTGGTGCGCGATGGTGTTGTCAATAGTGGTAATATTCAGATATGGTGATGGGTTATTACATTTTTAAATTTAAGCTTATATTTAAAAAAGATTTAATTAAGGGTTTAATACGGATGTCTTTTAATAATTTGGTGCAGATATGAACTTGTTTTAATTAAGTGCTTGATATTATGAAAACCTACGGTGGGGATTTAGGTTAATTTCCCCCTCCTTAATCAAGCCTGGCGGTGCGCTACAAACCATTATAAATACCGACCTCAACAACTTTCGATATCTAAATTTCGCTACGGTCTGTTCCTTTCTCCTTCCTCCAGATAATTTTTTCTTAATAAAATCTATCGGTTTCTTGCCCTAATCTCTCTCACAAGGTAAGATTTAAGCTTTCATCATCTCAATTCTGTACACTGCATTGTTAAATCTCTTGATCTAATTTAGGTTTTATTTAAACATACTATGCCTATTAAGGAATTCTATCTTAATAATTATGCGATTTTTCTGTATTTAAGTGTATGGATGTGTGATTAATTAGGTTTGGATTGTAGATTCTGATTCAGTGATTTTGATTATGATGTCCGTTGATTCTATTTTGATGTGTCAGATGTTGAGTTTCATATAAAGGGATTCATCTTAATTTAGGTTAACATGATCTGTTGTTTCAATAAAATTCTTGTAGTTATTGTTTATAGAGTGATTTAGGGGTCTTATTTCAGTATTGATGTGGATCATATCTTTGACGGTGGAACTGGAACTAGATTGGTGTAGGTCTTCACCTCTGATATTGATATTGATGATGATGTTGTTGGTTAGGTCTGTTTAGGTGTTGTTCAATGTTTGTTTGTTTTCAGGTGAATCAGGTCAGTGTTTGATAGGATCAATTCTGTTTGTTTCCCATGTTTCCGATTCATATTTATCTTTATCTTGATTTTATTAGTGAACATGTTAGGCTTTTGCTACGCAGAATCCATTGTTCTATTTAGCAAAGTTTCTTCGCAGTTGTTAATGTGTGGTTTTGGTTTTGGTTTATAGCATCATCATATATGTTTCTTTTCAGATCATGCTCTTAGGCTTTTGGTGTAATGGAGATTATCCAATTGTAGGAAGGATTTCTGATAATTGTTAATTTTACTGCAGATGCAAATATTCGTGAAAACTTTGACTGGAAAGACCATCACTCTCGAGGTTGAGAGTTCTGACACTATCGACAATGTTAAAGCCAAGATTCAAGACAAGGAGGGGATACCCCCAGATCAACAGAGACTGATCTTCGCTGGCAAGCAGCTAGAAGATGGAAGAACCCTTGCTGATTACAACATCCAGAAGGAATCTACACTCCATCTTGTTCTGCGTCTACGTGGTGGTATGCAGATCTTTGTTAAAACTTTAACTGGTAAGACAATCACTCTCGAGGTTGAAAGCTCTGATACCATTGACAATGTGAAAGCGAAAATCCAAGACAAGGAAGGTATTCCTCCAGACCAACAACGTTTGATTTTTGCTGGGAAACAACTGGAAGATGGCAGGACTTTGGCAGATTACAACATTCAGAAAGAATCCACTTTGCACTTGGTTCTTCGACTAAGAGGTGGAATGCAGATTTTTGTTAAAACATTAACAGGGAAAACTATTACACTTGAGGTTGAGAGCTCTGACACCATCGACAATGTGAAGGCCAAGATCCAAGACAAGGAGGGAATTCCTCCAGACCAGCAGAGGTTAATTTTTGCTGGGAAACAACTTGAAGATGGTCGAACACTAGCTGATTACAATATCCAAAAGGAATCCACTCTGCACTTGGTTCTTCGTTTGAGGGGAGGGATGCAGATCTTTGTCAAGACTCTGACTGGCAAAACTATCACCCTTGAGGTCGAGAGCTCTGACACCATTGATAATGTTAAGGCAAAAATCCAAGACAAGGAGGGGATTCCTCCAGATCAGCAAAGGTTAATCTTTGCAGGGAAGCAGTTGGAAGACGGGAGAACCTTGGCTGATTACAATATTCAGAAGGAGTCAACACTTCACTTGGTTCTTCGTCTACGTGGTGGTATGCAGATTTTTGTGAAAACTCTTACTGGGAAGACAATTACATTGGAGGTCGAGAGTTCTGATACCATTGATAATGTCAAGGCAAAGATTCAAGACAAGGAGGGGATTCCTCCAGACCAACAAAGGTTAATTTTTGCAGGGAAGCAGTTGGAAGATGGAAGGACTCTTGCAGATTACAACATTCAGAAGGAGTCCACACTTCATCTTGTCCTTCGTCTCCGTGGTGGTGATATTTGAATGTCTTATTATGGCTCTCTGATGGCCTGTCAAGGCATGATTGTCTTGCTTTTAGATTGTTCTGTTTTTAAACATGGTAACTAGTAGCATGGATATTTTATGGTTTTTCTACTCTTATGTTCTGCGCTTCCCTTGGCACAGTACTTCCCAGTATGTTGGTCTTGGTAATGATGACTACTGCGGTCTTTTATTAATTTGAGGCTGTGTTAGAAGTTTCTAATGCCGTGAAGTTTTAGCAGATCAATTTGGAAGTGAAATGGATTTCCATGCTTGTTCCTATTAATCAACCTACTCTTAGATTACCTGATTATTTGTCCAAAACCAAGGTTGTTGGTTGGTAATTTGCTTATCTTTATGGGAAAACGGTGATTTCGACAGAGCTTTTTAGAGCAATGTTACGCCTTGTCATGTTTGCATGGCTCTTTGATTTAACAACATCTTGGAATAATTAGTCAAAATCTATCCATTTCTACCGAACAGCAAAAATGATACATATTAACTGATTTTAATGCTCAGAATTAAGCATCTTCCTAATCGGTTGATCTAAAATTGGGTAAATAACCAGTTGCACCATCAAGTGTAAACTGAAAAATCACATTTGACAACAGTTTCCATTGTTTGGATTATAATCCTCGTAAATCATAACTTTGTCAAAATATGGATATGGATATTGGATGCAAGGTTTTTTATCATCATCCTTCTTTCCTTCAGGTTTCACCTCTTCAATTTTGATTATCTTTGCATGCCCAACTTTCTTCCTCAAAGTACTTGTCAAGCCAGCAGAATCAACATTATGCCCAATCACTACCACTTGATCCTTTTCTGCACCCTCCAATCCCACAAAATCAACAGTACCTGCATTTACATTGTTTAAATTCAACCAAAATTAGAAAGAAAAAATATTATAAAATGCAAGCTAATAATGACATCATGACGAGGATGGTATTACGACTTTGCTGCTTAAAATTATACTACAAAATCTGACCTCGCCAAAATTTATTAGTTAGTCGTCATGAATGGTATTGATATTAAATTTGTCGCTAACACGGTGGTTAGTAGGTGACGGATGTGGATACTATCATTGAAGGCTAAAGGATGGAAGTGATGTTAGAATTAAAAATGGATTTGTTATTTAAAATTAATTTTGTTATTTAATATATTTTAAAGGGATCTAGGATCACTAGTCTAAATTTGGGGTGCAAAAATTAAAGCCATCCATTTTTATTTTTTAGTGAATGACAAACCTTTGGTTTGTCCCATATTGGATAAACCAAGGAGGAAGTTTATCCTTATTACCACAAACGTTCTATATAAGGAAAAAGAACTAGTGGATTGGATATGGACTTAGGAAATGGACTAGTGGGCAAATGCACACATGTGCGGTGCTTCGTACCCGAAGCACCGCGGGCTTGTGGAGCTTGCGTGTGCTTTTGCGTGAGCCTTGGTGTGATTAATTCTATTTTAATTCTATACATTAAATATTTGACCGTTTTGTATTTATAAAATTAAATCGGGTTTAATAAACAAAATCTTTTAATTAAATATGTTGAATTAAATAATTTTTGACCGTTTGAAAAATCAACAGTCTTCTTCTTCTTTAAAAGAAAAACAAAAATCAGATTTTCACTTACCCCAGTCGCAGCCACTGACCTGACGACTTTTCCCCTCTTCTTGCTTTGTATGCGCACTAGTTTATTTTTTCATCTTCTTCTACTGTTAAGTTCACAACGGGCCAACGAGTTTTGCTAACTGGGTTGGTATCAGGTGGTTTTATCCTGGATTCGATTTGTCATTTCTAAAGGTATAGCAACACATTTCTAAAGGTGTACCTGACAAATATCGAGTTAGGGCAGTCTGTTGAACAGGCGACTCCATCTCTCTGTGCTTGTATGGTTGTCTGAAGTGTGTTATCTGTTCTAACCCTTAACTATTTTCAAGCTTCTGTTTGGTTTGTTCACTGTTACAGGAATATTCTCCAACATTCTTAACTCGATATCTTGTTTAATTTCAAAATTTTACTTCTGTAACAATGGTGAAGACTGATGTTGACAGACCTCGGAAATTTTCTGGAAAGGACTTCAATAGATGGCAGTCAAAAATGTTATTTTTCTTGAGTTTCCACATGCTAGATGATATGGTTCTGAAGCCGTTTGATGAGTCTCTGAATGAACCTGAAAAATTACAGGACTTAGAAAGTTGGAAGAGAAGTAATTATATGGCCAAAAATCATATCTTAAACTGCCTAGAAGATGTTTTATATGATTTTTACAATGCTAAGGATAATTTTAATGCTTACAATTTATGGACTGCAACAAGATAAATATGAAGCAGAAACAGCAGGAAGTATAAAATTCCTGGTTGCACGTTTTCTGGAATATAAAATGATGAATGATAAATCAGTGGTTGATCAGTTTCTGGAGCTGCAAAAAATTATTAAGGAAATAATTGCTGAAGGAATGATTATTGACGAAACATTCCAAGTTTCTGCTGTTATTGAAAAATTGCCAAATTCCTGGGCTGAATACAAGAGAAGACTAAGGCATGAAACTGGTGAAATTTCCATGGTAGAATTGGGCAAGAAAATCCAAGTTGAAGAATTGATGTGTTCAAAGGACAAAAATGTTTCTTCTGCAAGAGACATGTCAAACAAAGCTCACATTATCGAACACAAATTTGCTAATCTAAGTCTTGACCACGACAAGCGCAAGCCTGGCCTGCAAAGAAAATGTACCTTTCAAAAACCAAAATCTGCTATTGGTAAAATTAAGGGAGCATGTTATGTTTGTGGAGTGTCTGGCCATATGGCAATTCATTGTAGAAAACGCAAAGATGCGAATTTTAAGAAAACAAATGTAAATTTAGTTGAAAGTAGTAAAAATGAGTTTTCTGGCACGGTGTCTGAGGTTAACTTAGTTACCAATGTGAGAGACTGGTGGGTAGACTCTGGAGCTACCAAACATGTCTGCGGAAGTAAAGACATGTTCACCTCCTATCAGACGGTAGGAGAAGGAGAAAAATCTATATGGGTAATTCATCTGCAGCACAGGTTGCAGGAAAAGGAAAAATTTCGCTGAAGCTCTCTTCAAGGAAAATCCTCACATTGAATAAAGTTTTACACGTAAACCAGACATCTGCAAGGATCTCGTTTCAAGTGGTGTGCTAGATGATAAGGGCTTTAAGATTGTATTTGAGTCTGGGAAAGTGATTATCACTAAGGGAAAGGATTTTGTGGGAAAGGGCTATAAGGCTGAAGGCCTATACAAATTATCTGTAACCTTTGTTGAAGTTAATAATGTTGATTCTTCTTATGTTGTTGTCTCATTGAATATCTGGCATGGTAGACTTGGTCATATAAATTATAATTCAATGAACAAATTGGCAAACTATGGATGCATTCCAAAATTAAATTTGGAATATGAACATAAATGTGAAGTTTGTGTAGAATCAAAATATGCAAAAAAAACCTTTAAGAAAAATGTCCACAGAAATTCTAATCCCTTAGAGTTAATTCACTCAGACTTAGTTGATATGAAATCAATCCAAACCAGAGGTGGTAAAAAATGGTTTGTCACTTTCATAGATGACTGTACTAGATACTGTCATATTTACTTGCTTAAAGGAAAGATGATGCTTTAGAAGCATTTAAATTATATAAATTAGAAGTAGAAAACCAATTGAACACCATAATTAAAACCATTAGATCTGACCTTGGAGGTGAATATTTAATCCCTATAGGAGACTTTTGTGCATAACATGGCATTATTCATGAGGTAACTCCTCCTTATTCACCACAATCTAATGGAGTGGCTGAACGGAAAAACCAAACCTTAAGGAGATGATGAATGCCATGTTAATCAGTTCAGGACTACCGGCGAACTTGTGGGGGGAGGCCGTCCTCTTAGCTTGCTATATCCTGAACAGAGTGCCCCTTAAAGGATCAGTCGAATCACCGTATGAATTATGGAAAGGCAAACAACCCTCTTACGGATACCTCAAAGTGTGGGGGTGTTTAGCCAAGGTCTTTATTCCTCCACCTAAGAGGACTAAAATAGGACCTAAAACAGTTGATTGTGTCTTCATAGGATATCTCGAATACACTACTGCTTATAGGTTTATGTTTATGAGTTCTGAAAACTCAGAAATTGGTGTAAACACCATTATGGAATCTAGGGATGCTACATTTTTTGAAAATGTGTTTCCGTTGAAATCTGAATCTCGCATGATATGTGATGATCCCCTAGATGTCCCTTCTTCTAGCCATATTTTACCGGTAGAAGAAGATGAACCTGTTTATGAACCTAGAAGAGGCAAAAGACTTAGAATAGAAAAATCTTTTGGGCCAGACTTCATAACCTGTTTAGTTAAAACTGATCCACAAACCTATAAAGAGGCCATGACTTCGTCTGAAGCTCCATGGTGGAAAGAATCCACTATTAGTGAGATGGATTCTATTGTTCAAAATGAAAGCTTGGAGATAGTAGATTTACCTCCAGGGTGCAAACCCTTAGGCTGTAAATGGATCTTCAAGAGAAAACGTAAGGTAGATGGAACTGTGGAAAAGTATAAAGCTAGACTAGTAGCTAAGGTCTATAAACAAATAGAAGGTGTAGATTTCTTTGACACTTATTCACCTCTCACTAGAATTACTTCCATTAGGATGTTAATTGCAATCGCTGCAATTCATAACCTAGAAATACATCTGGATGTAAAAACTGCGTTCCTAATTGGTGAATTAGATGAAGAAATTTATATGGACCAACCCGAAGGCTTTGTAGTGAAGGGTTATGAAAACAAAGTGTGTAGACTTAAAAACTCTTTATATGGCTTGAAACAAGCACCGAAACAATGGCATGAAAAATTTGATCATGTAATGTTCTCTAGTGAATTTAAGATAAATGAAGCTGACAAATGTGTGTACAATAAATCTATAAATGATGTCTGTGTGATTGTATGCTTGTATGTTGATGATATGCTTATACTAGGTACAACCTTAGAAATCATTAATTCCACTAAGAAGATGTTGAGTGAGAACTTTAACATGAAAGACTTAGGTCCTGCTGATGTAATCCTAGGGATGAAAATTAGAAAGGAGTCTAATGGATTCAGTCTTAGTCAATCTCATTATGTTGAATCAGTTCTTAAGAAATTTAACCAGTTTGATAGTAAACCAGCAAGTACTCCATTTGACCCTTCTTGCAAACTCAAGAAAAACAAAGGCAATGGAGTCTCACAACTTGAATATTCACGTGTCGTAGGAAGTCTGATGTATTTAATGAACTGCATAAGACCAGACATTGCATATGCTGTGAGTAGACTAAGTAGGTATACCTGTAATCCAGGACATGAGCATTGGGATGCACTTTTCAGAGTGTTGAGGTATCTTAAATACACTTTAAACTATCGTTTGAGTTATGATAGACACCCCGCTGTTCATGAAGGATACTGTGATGCAAACTGGATAGAGACTCAGAGGAGTCTAAGTCTACGAGTGGATACGTATTCACTCTAGGCTGTGGATCAGTGTCTTAGAAGAGTTCCAAACAGACCTGTATCGCTCGATCCACTATGGAATCCGAGTTTATTGCGGTAGATAAAGCAGGAGAGGAAGCCGCTTGGCTAAGATGTTTTTTAGAAGACATTCCTCTCTGGCATAGGCCTGTGCCAGCTATATCTATACATTGTGATAGTCAAGATGCAATAGCTAATGCTAAAAACAACAACTATAACGGAAAATCTATTCATATTAGGAGAAGACACAATTCTCTAAAACAACTAATCTCAACTGGCGTTATTTCTGTTGACTCTGTGAGGTCTAAGGAGAATATCGCGGACCATTTGACGAAAGGCTTGTCCAAGGAGATAGTTAGTAATGCATCGAGGGGGATGGGACTTAAGCTCATAAATTAAAACTTGCCATGAAGGATACCCAACCTTGCTGACTGGAGATCCCAAGATCAAGGTTTTGAATGAGACAACTAATTTGTGGCGGGTAAAAATTAAACACTATCAGGGATCTCTGTCCCTTCCCTATGGTGTAGACGTGATAGTGTGACTGCATGTGAGGATGACTTATAGTAAAGTCTTAATGAGTTCTATAGTTTCAATTTAAGATCGAAATGGGGTGTAGCAGTTAACACTCTTGATAGAACTCACTTATCGGAATGAGGAAGTGGGTCGCTTCCTATGAGAATTGAGCTGATTCTCTAGAGCATTCTGAGAAACGGGATATGTCCAGGGCCAAAACGGACACAACGGCGTGAACTTAACAGCACTCTTGAGAGATATCTCGCTTAAGGAGCTATTGATGAATTACACCAAACTATGGCAGTTCAAGATATCGCGTTCACTGTCCATCAAGTAGTTTCGGTACTTCTCACTAAGCAGAGGTTCAATTCCTTATAGAAACCTATTGCTTAAGAGGTATTTCTCGTTTTCCGGTTTTCTGATTTATCGCTTTCTTCATTCATGTGGGGGATTGTTAGAATTAAAAATGGATTTGTTACTTAAAATTAATTTTGTTACTTAATATATCTTGAAGGGACCTAGGGTCACTAGTCCAAACTTGGGGTGGAAAAATTAAATCCATCCATTTTCACTTCTTAGTGAATGAGAAACCTTTGGTTTGTCCCATATTGGGAAAACCAAAGACGAAGTTTATCCTTATTACTATAAACGTTCTATAAGGAAAAAAAACTAGTGGATTGGATAGACTTAGGAAATGGACTAGTGGGAAAATGCACACATGTGAGGTGCTTCGCACCGAAGCACTGCGGGCCGCGGGCTTGCGGAGTTTGCGTGTGCTTTTGCGTGAGCCTTGGCGCGAGCATTGGTGCGACCCTTGGTGCGACCCTTGGCGCGACCCTTGGCGTGAGCCTTGGCGTGTGCCTTGCCTGTGCCTTGCGTGTGCCTGCGAGTGCCTGCGAGTGCGTACGTGTACCCATCAAAGATCCTACGGTTTTACATTTTAATTCTATACATTAAATATTTGACCGTTTTGTATTTATAAAATTAAATCGGGTTTAATAAACAAAATCTTTTAATTAAATATATCGAATTAAATATGTTGAATTAAATATTTGACCGTTTGAAAAATCAACAGTCTTCTTCTTCTTCAAAAGAAAAACAAAAATCAGATTTTCACTTACCCCAGTCGCAGCCACTGACCTGGCGACTTTTCCCCTCTTCTTGCTTTATATACGCACTAGTTTATTTTTTCATCTTCTTCTACTGTAAAGTTCACAACGGGCCAACGAGTTTTGCTAACTGGGTTGGTATCAGGTGGTTTTATCCTGGATTCGATTTGTCATTTCTAAAGGTATAGCAACACCTTTCTGAAGGTGTACCTGACAAATATCGAGTTAGGGCAGTCTGTTGAACATGCGACTCCATCTCTCTTTGCTTGTGTGATTGTCTGAAGTGTGTTATCTGTTCTAACCCTTAAATATTTTCAAGCTTCTGTTTGGTTTGTTCACTGTTACATGAATATTCTCCAACAAGTAATATGTAGCCGAAGTGTAAAAATCGGTTGAAAAGATAGGCAAGGTAACAGCTCAACGGACGGCACAACTCACCGTAAGATTTGTTTTTCATTCAACTAGATTAGTCAGTATTATGTTATTTCTTGTATAATAGTGCTACCTATAAGCCGAGTGGGATGGCTACTGGCTAGCTGCTTGACTCCATGGGTGGAATATGCTATCAATATTTAGACTGCCGCAAGATTGTGGCATATGAATTGTGTACATACCCTCTGCAACTGCAGCGAGTTTAAGAGCTTTGGACCTGCACTTGGAGCAGTGCATCTGCACCTCGATGACAATCTTTTGCTGCAAAATCATCACATAGAAAAATGATTTAGTATCAGAATTAAGATCAAACTTTGCATAAACATAGAATTCTACTTAAGAGGATGATCAAGACAAATTATTAAAAGAGATGGGAATTAGCAAACTAACAGACATACCTTCATGTTTTTATCTTAGAGGTTGTTTATGTTGTTTTCAACGAAAGAAAAATGTGTGTTGATGATGATGACAATGTCTGTTTATGCCAAAATTCCCATTGACATCAACAACCAATGATTTGATGAAAAACAGTTAATAGAAAGATTTTAACTAACATTTTGATACACAGAAACCTCTTTAAAATCAATTAATCAGAATGGTTTCAATTAACCATTTATTTACAAATCAGATATATGATCGAATTACAGTTTCAAATTCTTAATCTTTTAAGTACCCAAGATGAATCATGATCATGGAACTTTTAAATTGTATATTACACAATGAATACATACCTAATGATCTTCTTTCTTCTTCTTCGATTACTCTTCCTTAGCCTATTTTTCTCTTAATTTTCCGACCCTTTCTCTGTTGAATGCTCTCTTCTATTTATAGATTATCTAATGGGTCCCTCTTGTCCCGATACCCTCTTTCGTTCTCCTTATTATCTTTGGATCGGGATGATTATATGGTTGACAGGTCATGCTTTTTGCTTTTTGGTTCGCTGCCTTGTATGATTAACACGTACTCTTCGTTCTTTGAGAATCAGCCTTGTCCGGATCATATGTGTCAAGCATGTGGTTAAAGTAAATAAAAGTAATTATTGTCATTACTTTCCCGCTCCACGTTCATTATTACCCTTACTTTCCCGCTCCATATTCATCATTACTCCTACTTTCCCGTTCAATAAGCATTTAATGCCATCTGTTTCGATCAGTGTGATATTACTTTCCCGATCTTATGTGTCAAACATGCAGGGATTTACTCAGTCTTTCACATCTATCCTTTTTCGATCCTTTGATACGCCTTTGATTGTGTGCTTCTCATTCTTCTTAGTACCACTGACTCCTTCGTTAATCGTCTTACACGTGTCTTCCTCCTTTTATTTCCCAACAATGTCAACTGGAAGTTTATAATTAACTCCTCATGTTTCAACTCTGGGTTTATGTAGACAAAATTTAATTAGAGATATCGATAGATTTTAGGAAGATTGGAAGGGTCGACGAAGACTTGGTCATTCAAAAGGTACTAAAAACTTCACCGCGGTTATAATCAACTATATGTACATTATAACATTAAATTAAAATGATGGTTTGGTTCTACACCTATACTTAACTTAGACCCCAACTTGTAGTATAATATATGAAGTGAACAAGCCGATATTTTTTGACTCATTGATCATTCTCCTACTCCTATACTCCTAGTGCTAAAAGGATATATTGTAAGCAGTTCTCAATCCAAATCCAAGTGCAAATTTCAATAACCTCCCTCCAGCAAATGATCGAACAGCATTAACCCCTTTCAAACTTCACAATCTCAATTCCAACTTCGTGATTTCCCCCAAATTAATCTATGAAACCCAATTTCATGCCCTAAATTTTCTCATTTCCCCCTTTAAAAATTTCCCATTCCTCCACTCGACTGTCAGTTCCCCTTCTGCTCCTGTTTTCCTCAATTTATCCCAATTCCATGCTCTAATTTTTCTCATTTCTACCGTTAAATTTTCCCCCTTTAAATTTTCCCCAACTGTTCCCAAAATGAACTAAATCCCCTTTTTCTCCTGTTTTCAATCTTTCCATGTATTGTTTTTGTTGTCCCAAATTTCTTTCTACCTGTTTTAATGGCTGACTAATTCTCTGTTTTGTGTTCTTGCAGGATGAATCCCAAAGG
>JAJJMC010013930.1:398692-453283 GCA_023531435.1 Papaver californicum | reverse complement strand
GTCTGCTTACTGTCTGTTTTAGTTTTGTGTAATGTCTCAAGTATGCTTCAAAGCAGACTCTATGTAGTGTCTAAAGTCCACATAAAAAGAAGACTATGTGTAATGTCTCAAGTCTGCTTCAAAGCAGACTCTGTGTAGTGTCTCAAGTCTGCTTACTGTCTGTTCTAGTTTTGTATAATGTCTCAAGTCTGCTTCAAAGCAGACTATATGTAGTGTCTCAAGTCCACATAAAAAGAAGACTCTGTGTAATGTCTCAAGTCTGCTTCAAAGCAGACTCTGTGTAGTGTCTCAAGTCTGCTTACTGTCTGTTTTACTTTTGTTTGCACAATATAACACTTCATACTGTTTACTGTCTTTCGTATTTCAGTTGAATTACTTATCTTTCGTATTTCAGTTGCATATTCTCCTTCCAAGATGGTGAATCCAACTCCTATTCCACCTGATAAAAAAGATAATATACCTATTTATCTTTCGTATTTCAGTTGCACTCAAAGAAACGAAATCACATAAAACAGCAGAAATTGAATGATAGTGTCTTTATCCAATATAGCAAGAAATTGCAGCGTCGATACAAAGAAATCCAACAATATAACGATGATGGGAAAGCTCGTGACCCTATTTTTCTAGATGAACATGATGAAAGTGATGAATAGTTGGATCCACAAAATTTGGATGACTTGGCTGTGGAAGGTGGTAATGTAACTTTTGATGATTTGCAGGAGAATGTTGGTGAAGTAAGTGAGCCAGTTCGTAGTTCTCGAAGTAAGTCTAATTATCCAATTGACACTGACCTTGATGGATACGATACTGATCAATTGATGTTGGACACTGATAGAGGACTACTTGGTGATGACTGGGATATAGTTAATACATATGATGATATCTATAATGAGTCTAATGATCTTGATTAGAATTGTAATATCCTTGTTTAATTAGCATTTTAGACGGTAAACTGTGAAGTTGTTCTTGTTTCTCTTGTGCTTCCAGTTTGAACTTTGTATGGATCTATATATTTTGGATGAGTACTAGTTTTTCTTTCTAAACTTTGTGAAAAAACGTTTCATATAACGAGTTAAAATATATTTATAGTTATAAAATGTGAACTAGTATTTTTTTCATAAAATTATAGGTATAAAATGTGTGGACCGATATTTCGCCTATATTTGGAACCGAAATTTCCCCGATACAAAGGTGTACCAGTGTATCGCTCTCGACCGGTACAAAACGAAATACGATATTGACTACATTGAGCGGAGCGGACATTGAAACAATAAATGTGCAACAAGTTAAATAATTCAATAAGGATGTAATAGTTGTAGTTTTTTTTTTAGTTATTTTGACTAAAATGTAATTGTTTGTTCCAACTGAAATGTCTTTACCGCTCATGGCTAGATTATATCGTGTCAATGTAATTTCTAATTAAAATTTAATTAAATGTAAAGATCGGTTTGGATTTGAACATAATTTTAAAATAATTTTCATAATGAAGAGAACAATTACATCAAACGCTTGAAATTAATTACATCTATAAACGAATGATTTCCTTGAGGTTCATCCCGTCAGATTTTCTGGATCAAGAGTGGTGTTCAACATAGCAGAGAACTCACTGGTTTGAATCATCAAGAGAATCATCTTCATAACCTTGAAAAGTAACCTGAGGGGGATCATTGTGCATAGAGGAACATGATAGCAATCTTGAAATAGGTGAACGCTGGCCGAATTATTGCTTCAATATTCAAGCACTAGGAGTTTGTAGTTGAGTTGTTTCCGTGTCAACTTGAGTATTGCACAATATTTGGGGTAGAGCAATGATTTCTTTGACTCCTACGACTTCTCAAACTTATTTGACTTATAGGATTTGAACCTTCACCACCAAAAGGATAACCTCCACCACCATGACCACCACCATGAGTGGAAGAAACTGGAGTAGATATGTCAAACAAAATGTTAATCCTCAAGTGTTTTATATCTTGCCAGTGGAATGCCTCTAATCTTTAGAGGATCCTTCTCGTTTATCACAATAATCATGCATTGGATATTGAGATCATTGATCGAAATTTCATTGATTATCCATTCTGGAAAACTATTAATCATTGAATAATACTGATGAACGTATTTGCTGGCATAAAATTCAAAATCTTGATTCTTCACATGGATATTGATACTAAGTATCATACTGACTATCAAGGCTCTGTAACACTAGGGATGTCAACGGATATGATTCTTCGGGGTATCATAGGACCCGGACCCGCTAAAAATAACCGAGCCCGGTTATTGATGGTTCCGAGTCTGGGTCGTAATTTGATGGACCCGGAACCGGACCCGTTAAAATACGCAGGTACCCATTGGGTCTAGGTGCTCGTTTGGTCTTTTTAATACAAGCAAGTTCCTTCTAAAAAATCGTACTTTTTTTTTCGCTTTGGTTTAAATATGATATATTTACATATAAAATTATTATTATCCCTTAATTAATGTTCGAATCGAAGATTAAAAAAAATGGAAATAGATA
This sequence comes from Papaver californicum, assembly GCA_023531435.1. Taxonomy (NCBI): domain Eukaryota; kingdom Viridiplantae; phylum Streptophyta; class Magnoliopsida; order Ranunculales; family Papaveraceae; genus Papaver; species Papaver californicum. Next base: position 450,774 of record JAJJMC010013930.1, on the reverse strand, counting down.
ATAGTAGAAATCTAAAAAAGTTTACAAATTATTTGAATTTTAACTATAAGTACTGAGAGAAAAAAAAATGAAAAAAAAAAGTAAATATCTAGGTATTCCATACCCACGGGTAGAACAGATTAGGACCTGAGATCTTATTGATTCTCAATGATTCTGCTCATCGGGTCCCTAACTTACGATGGTCATGAACAGTAGCACTTTTTAAGGATGTCTGTCATCCGATTGGGTCCTTTCTTAACGCTTTCTCACCAATTCGCTTACACATAGGGTTCAAATGTCTAGTGGGATCCGGAATCGAACCGTTATACCTGGTTCAGTTCAGGTTATTTGGGTACCCATTGACGGTCCTATCTAACACCATGATATTGATATTGATATTGATCTTGAGAATCAATAGGACATCTTAATGTTCATATGTCTTTTATAATCTTGGATTACGATACGGCAGTAAAGAGAAGTACATTAACTCGTGGGAAAAAAAAGAAAAAGAAGAATACAAACCCAGGTACTATAAGTGCCCCTAAAGATTTGCTACTTTCTGCCTGTCTTTTCAAGTAGCATTCCGACGGGTAACCTTTTCCTTTCACTAAGCTCTTTGTGAAATCTAGGGTTAGGGATTTTCTTTTGCTACTTGAAATTATATGAATGTATGAAGTTAAAACACTTTAAGGTTGTCTGGATGTTGTGAATTTGTTTTCCGCTTGAATCTTTGTTTTGTTTTGTTTCTCTACATTTGAATAATTACTGAGAGAGATTCTAGGGTAAAGTTGAAGTTTTTCAGCTAAACGTAGGAATCTTTGAGTATCTCTATTTTATTTTATTTTTTTATCTGTTCTTGAATAGCTGTATGGTGAAGCTTTTACTAATACTTTCTAAGTGCTTGTCAATGAATGTAGCACCTGTTTAGTGATTTCTGTGAATGTTAGAGTTAATGGGTAGTAGATTTTTATGTTAAAATCGACAAATTTTTGTTGTCTATAGTTCTTGTATTGGAGAAACTCGCTATATGTTCATGCTTGCTTTGTAATATGTTGAAAGGTTCTCTTGGTTGGAGTTTGTGCATTGTATATTCAAATCGATTGTAAGAAATCAAGCTTTGTAATGGTGTTTAATTGAAAGGAGGGTTTCATTGTATTAGACGGCATTCTTACAATTAAGCCTTGTTGTGGTGTAATTGAATGGAGGGGTTTCATTGTATAATATGGAATCGTAGAGTGTTAATCTATTTTAGTATTTATGTTAGAGGTATTCTATCCCTCTTATGTTTTTTGGCAAAATATTGTTGGAATTGATTTCATCTGATACAACCTTGAACTGGGGTTGTTGTTCAGTTTGTGTGTTTTGCTATTCTAGAACATCATTAAACTAGATCCTTAGATTGCAAAAAATTTAAAGCCCTTTTTCTGTCTTCTTTGTATTTCTCATTTATTTTTGGTATCTTTTTGCAGCTGTGACCTTGCGAGTGCCCTCTGAACAATTGTAGCACATTAGGAGCTGACTCTTAAGTTATTAAATCCATCAAGAAGCGGTATGTCTTATTCATCTCTGTTAGTGTCCAAATATAATGTGACTTTATGAGGTAAAAAGTTGTCTTTCCATCCCTTTGGTTTGTTACGGGCAAAAACTATCCTTTAGCTACTTCAGAACAGTTGAATATAAGAATCGAAAATCATGGATTTCTATTTTGTGACAAAAACAAAGAATTATCCTTACAAGAACCTTACAACCTCAATTATGAACCTTCCAGATGATTGTCTAGTTCTTATCTTACAACTACTTGATAGACCAGTTGATCGTAATTCATTTGTTTTGACTTGTCATCGGTGGCTTCAGTTACAGAATTTAAGCCGACGAAAATTATGGTTCAATCATTATTGTCTTACACTTGCGAAAGTTAGCTCTCACAGCTATTCTTTTCGACTTACTAAGTTATTGACTCGTTTCCAACAGCTAAATTTTTTGTCTTTATCTCATTGCACTGGAATGCCAGATTCAGCTTTATCTCAGTTACGAATCTTTGGGTCAAACATTCAGACCCTATATTTAGAGTGTTGCTTAGCCATTACAGACAATGGATTCTCTTTGATGGCTTCTGGATGCGCTCATTTAACGTCTATAAGTCTGTACCGGTGTAATATAAGCGATATCGGATTAGAAGACTTGGCTAAATCTTGTTCATCTTTACAGAAGGTAAACCTTTCCTGGTGTGGAATTACTGATACAGGTTTAAAGGCCTAGGGTGAATCTTGCTCATCCTTGCAAAAGTTGAACCTTTCAAATTGTGGGTCGATTTCTGATAGAGGCATAAGACATCTCTCACAAGCATGTCAGCAACTCAGTGCAATCACTATCTCATACTGTGCAAAGATCTCTGGTGTTGGCTTTCATGGTTTTTCACAAAACTTAGCTTCGGTCGAAGCAGTCTGCTGTAAACTTGAACCAGAAGGTATACAAGCAATTGTTAGTGGAGGTGGGCTTGAATATCTTGACCTTTCGAATCTTGATAACTATGGGCCGCAATTGAACAGGATTGGAGGTGGATTTGCAAAGAATCTTCGAGTTCTTAATTTACGAAATTGTCGTGAGGTACGCAACACAGTAGTTATTAAAATTTCTAAAGGGTGTCCGTTATTACAGGAATGGAACGTACCACGTTGTCATCTCATTGATCTTGATGGATGGAAAGCTATTGGGTCGAATTGTCATAACCTAGAGATACTACATGTAAACGTGTGCTATAATTTACGTGATTCAGGGTTACAAGCATTGCTTTCTAATGGATGCAAGCGTCTATTAAAGTTATACATTTCAAATTGTTTTGCCCGAATTAGTCATTTCACAATTGAGCAGTTCAAGTGCAGAAGAAGTGATGTGAAGATAAAGGAAAAGGAAATTGATGGTACAAAAATTAAGAACATCTTCTGAGTTTGTTCTAGCTTCCAAGATCTTTTTTTTGTTTTTGTTTTTTTTTTTTTTTTTTTGGCTGTTACCAACAGAAGTATAGTTTCATGATCTGATTCAAACCCCATATACCCCTCTGGCTGCTCAGAGAACAATCTCTTAAGTTTTGGTTATAGGATTGTATATCCCAATTGGAAAATGATCTTTTTTGTGTTTTTTGGTGAAGCAGTTGAGTGCTTGGAATGTGTAGGAAAATGTTTTGCAAGTAGGGTACATTTCAAAACATATTTTTATTTTATACTGCATTCGCAGAGCTACTTGGTTGTAGACATTTTGAGACATGGCCTGTGTCACCACTAATGGGGAATTGTCTATGGCTAATATCCTTGTATCTACTTTAGAAGTTGCAGAAATGGAAATGGTAATCGTCGTTCTTGTAAAATGCCTTGCAAGCTTCATCGGACAAGACGTTCTTTTTTGTTCTGTAGCACATTCCTTACTGCTGAGAATTCCTTTCTGTCCTAGTGCATTGTTTATAGGTTCCCAGTACTCAGCTTTCTTTTACCCTACTTCAGAAAGATTTTCCAACTTGCTTTGCCACAATGTCAGTCAACTATTTAACTGCAATCTTATATTTCAATGCAGTTTTCACAGAAATACAATAAAGGAAACTGGTGACATTCATTTGCACAGAAACTTTTCAAGTTGGGAGCCTCCTAATACATCCTTCTTCATTGATGCGTCGTTGTAAAGGAGACAAAACAGACTTTATATCAGCATTACAAACCAACTCGCTACTGATGGAGCCACAAACTCATGCAATCGATGATTACTACTAAAGAGACCTTAATTTCTAAACCAAAAAAGAAACATACAAACAGAACAGATTAAACTAAAACGAAACGGAACAAACTATACTACTTCTCCCTAATTGCCCCAATATTTGATATACTTATGAGATTAAACACGCAAAAGAAACATAAGAGTCTCTATCTACGATACCCACTGGACAATCTAACAACTGCAATCCCTACTTCATCTCCTCAAACAAAATGGAGCATCAAAATGGAACATTGAGATCTCAAATGCAATAAACATAATTCCCATTTCGATCTCTAAAATGTGTGAAGAGACTGGTAAAGAGAGCACCTGACTCTACAATGCCCATTCAAAGCAACACTTCTTTATTGAATATCCAGCTGAAAGGCACGAGACAATCTTGCTTGTTTTTCTTTGCTAGAGCTTGAGCTCTCTCTTCCAACCTTCTGATTCTTGGAGTCAACCCACAAACATACTCTTGAGCTTTCCGACCTTCAGCAGAGAGACCAGTTATTTTCGCCACATTCCACCTTCCCACCAGAAATTCCAATATATCGGCATAATCTTTAGCGGTGTAAACTCCAAGGCGTTGAGCGACGGATGAGAAGTGCTCAAAGAGGTTGTCATCTTGACCGTCATACATTAAGTGAGCTGGCATTGCAATTTTCTTCCTCATCATATCGGCAAAAGCCAATACAGTACCATCTGGGTCGATCTCAAAGAGCTTTTCAGATATCTTGGTATATGCAGTTTCATGGCGTTTTTCATCAGCAGCAATAGTTCCACAAATTTGTGCAAGTTTTAAGTCCCCATGCTCCTTGGCATGCCTGGCTGTGTTTCCATGGGAGATAAAGGTTGCTCTCTCCTGAAATGAGGTGTAAATGAATCCCAGATATGGGTTGTTTTCTGTCCGAGGATCCTGTAAAAATCATAAATGAATAAAAAGATAGCTTTAGAACCGAAAATATTTACACAACATAAAAAACTTAAGAAAGAAAACTTTAAATGAAAAGTTGGAGTTCAACAACGTTATTAGATTCTTAGTAAAGATCTTACCATTCCTGAACCGATGAGATACTGAATTGTCTTCTCAATTTGCTTCATATCTACTCGTCCAGTTAAATAGAGGTACTTGTTGAGAAGGTCCCCATGCCTATTCTCCTCGGCAGTCCAGGCCCTTGTCCAACGAGCCCAAGAAGTGGGACTTGCACCTAAATAGTTTCCCCAAGGTGGAGATAGATCACAAAAAGAAAATGTAATTATTGAAAGCGGACTAAGACTACAAGAATAAGGCAATGAATAAAGAACAATAACTCCCAAGGTCAATAAAATGGATCACACCTGTTTCATCCCTGACTCCATCCAAAGTGTTAAGCATTGTTTGATATGTTGGAAGGGCTTCCTCCGTGATCATATCCCCAACCAGACAAACAAAGTAATCATCGGGGATCTCCTTTGCTCTCTCTCTCAGCTCCTTGACTTGATCATAGAACCCATCTGAGGCTGGGTCAGGTAGGAAATCTTGTGGTTGCCAACATTTCTCGACAGGCTTCAGGTGTACCAAGATATTGTCATCTGCCCAATCCTCTAATCCCTTGAAAATCTCAATCTTTTGAGGTGGCATGGAGTGAGTTACTTGAACATGCACCTCGCGTGGAGGGGTGAAGGGTTTCTTCGCATTTTCCGTCTCCCTGAAATAAACAGAGAAATTCCTTAAGAATCTCATATTCAAGACAGTTAAATCCACAAAAATATTTTTTTTACTTATTAATATTTCGTCTTCTGGCATGAAAATGTGAATTTCGTATAAACATGATACCTTGTCAGATTTTTCTCACACCCCATGACGTATGCTAAATGTAATGCATCACAATGCAGGAGTTTTCTAGTTACATCCAAGCTTGGTCCATCTAAATGTGTAAGGGCATAATCCAGCAAAAGCAGGTCGATCTGTCAGAATCATCTAGAGCTAAGAAGACGCCACAAAATGTCGTATTTGGAGCAGATTGATTGCATAGTAGTAGACCAAAGCTTGATAAAGTATGGAATAAGGGAAAATGCAGCATATTCATAGAATATAAGCACAAATTACATGTTCCAAAGCTATTATATAAAAATGTATGCCAGTTGCTGCCTGGCTGATTTCAACACTGACTTCAGACAAGCATCAACTGACAAGTTTTTTTCTAAAAAGCATGTAGACACCTCAATATGTATGCCGTCCTGCAGTTTGACTTTCAAACAATATCTTAATGAAGGTAAAACAGAATACGCTAACAATTTACAACTTTTGTACCACCGCGTCAAGATCTAATGAGCAATCCAAACTCATGCAGTGATTTCCATTGTGAGGATTAATTTATAATTGCATTTCTAGTTTATGGTTTACTCAAAAAAGTGTCCACCAGCGGAGAAGCTAACACCAGAATTGCAGGTGCCAACATAACACAAAACAAATACATGCAACAAGAAGTCTTACGAAATAAAGAGTATCCTAACTACAAACGGGCACATATTGGATCAATCAAATCAAGTAGCAAACTTCGAAAAAACCAACGAAACAAAAACTGCCACAAACCCAGTTCCAATTCTCTACAAATGACATGCAAGCAGTAAGAAAAAATTTACATGCACCAAACAGCTATAAAATATGAAACAGATTTATGAGTTCCACTACGACCACACAACAAAAAAGAGTAACAGAAACTACAAATTTCCATCGAGGCCCTGTGGTGGTAGTTATGAAAACAGAGAACCTTATTGTGACACAAATCGAATTCCCACCACAAATACGAACAAAACAACAAAACTGAAACCAGAAATTGTTTTAAGAAAAGACATGCAGGATTTAAATGCATAGTTACAAGAAACGGCACCAATTGTAACTAAAAATATAGAAACATGGGTGGAAGTATAAGAACGACACATTGAAATAAAGCATGCATCAATTATTTTCAATTGACTTACAGGTAAGAAATAATTGGCATTTTCAAAAAAGAGAAAGTAAACAACACATTAAAAATCAAACCTAATTTTCAACAAGTAATAAATAAAATAAAGAAAATTAGCCATCAGAGAAATTCTTGAAAGCGAAAGAAAAATTCTTTGTATCATCACCAACTCAAATCCCAATCACTTACTACACCATATACAAAAACAAACAAACAGAAAAATCCCCTTTTCATACACCCCCAAACCTAACTGAGCTAAAATTTAAAGAACACAAAATTGAAAAACAGAACCACATACATTTTCATGATATCTACAGAGTTCATAAAAATTCAATCAAAAAAATTAGAACCACAAAACAAGGATATCCCCAGTTGAATAGAAAATGAGAAATTAAACAAAAACCCACACTTGATTCCCCAAAACATGCATCATACTCATTAAAGAACAGGTGAAATCAAGACTTGTATGAATCAAAATTGCCACAACAGTAATCAAAATAATGGAAGAAGAAGAAATCCAGATCATGATTCATAGATATTATCAATCAAAAATTACAAAATTAAAACACCCCCAGAGATTATAATATGATTAAATTGATAAAACCTATGAGATCTTAAAGAAAAAATGATTATTCATCTTATTTTTTTAAGAGACAAAGAGGGAGAGGGAAGGGAGCTTACTTAGCGGAGGTACGGAGAGTGGAAGCCATGAAAACTTTAGGAGATCTGACATTGGCAACATTTGGGAAACCAAAAGATGGAAGCTTTTGAGGAGATTGAAATGTTAAAGGATTGAGTTTCAGAGCCATTTTTCCCTTTCTTCTTGTTTTTTTTCTCTCACTGCTTCTTCTCTCTTTATTTTTATTTTCTTTTCTTTTCTTTTCTTTTGGGTTCCCTTTCTCTCCACCACAGAAAGGGATTTATTAATACACAAAACAAACAGTTGCATGGGTGAATCACCTAAATACCACCATCCCAAATTACTATTTTACCCCTCATTTTTATTTTTAAATTAAAATAGAAAAACGTTAATTATAATTTCTAAAATTAATTAAAAAAGAAAACAAAGCTGTTCCTGAATTTTATATACTATAGAAAAAATATCAAAACTAGCAGCACAAACGAAATATTGTTTTAATTAGCGTGATGTAATTCTGGAGGTGTTAGTAAGACGTAAATTCTTAAATTTATTATTTACATTGAATGACGTAATTTTATACTTTTGTTAATCCTTCTTAATATTTTAAATTTAACCGTATTTTATTTTGTTTTTATATAATATGAAGAATTTTTAATAATTTATTTGTGTAAACATATGTTCTATAATCATAAGAAATTGCAACAACAATAGAAAATAAAATTGTTTGTAGGATTTTGTTGTTGTTGGTAATTACCTAATTTACTATTATTAAGGATACAATGGATATTTCAGTAGTCTTCCTATTATTAGGTAAATGTAATTATTATCCTGTCAGAAGGGTAATATGGTCAAATCAACTCTTGTATTGTTTCTAACGTCAATAAAAGAAGGAACATTGGCAAGTGATAGGCAAACAAGAAGGATATTCCACGTGGCATAACCAGCTCTGCATGGAATCCACTATTCAATACCCCAAACAAACAAACTTCATTTTTTTTGTTTCTTTTATAAACCCTAAGAAAACCCTAGTTTTAAAATTAAGTGATTAAAAAACACTAATTTAGATCTTACTTTGAAACACTGCCCATAGGCTGCTTATCATTAATCAACAAGTTTGTTCATGCTGAAGATTATGGTTAAATGTGTCATTTTTTATTTTATTTTTATCGGCAAAAACCTAATGCCGAAAAATTTATATTACAGTGACATGAGCGTGTCATCTTATTGATCCGTACTATCTATATTTTGTTAATTTTCTTTTTAGTCTGTTTGGAATGGAAAATATCTATCACAAACAACCATGTACGACGCCACTATTAAATTGAGAAGTAAATTTAATTATACATCTTTTTGATATATCTAAGACATCCTCTGGATAATTCAAATCGAAGTAATTGGATATCCGATTTATGCCTATACGACATTGATAAATTTTTCACCCAACCAAAGTAATGTGCTAGGAGGTGTCTAAAAGTTATAAAATTACCGCATTACCCCTCTATCCTAAGGTTGTGACATGTGCCGCTTTATTATAGCCACAAGTAGATCTAGTGGTAAAAATAGCTGCAGTGAAGCAAAGTGATAACTTCTTCTGTTTTTAAAGTGACGGTGCAGACTGATCCTCCCTCTGGATTGGAGTCAAAGTAGCAACTAACCGTTCAGCATTGGCATTGAACTCAGACCAGACAAAGAGTGGCCTTTGTCAAACAGAAAACACGTGATGAGGTCTTTAGGGCATCTCCAACCATGCGATCAGACTAAAAGACAAATGATTAAAAATTTTAATCTTTGGTCCGGTCCAAGAATAGCCGTGTATAGTCGCGCGGTACCTTAGCGATTTGCCTGTTGTTGAGCGTTATTCCAGCGTAGCGCTTGGGGGGACGGGCGAAATTCTAGCGTAACGCTTGCGCTAAACGGTCTCCCAGCGTCTCGCTCGGTGTGGGACGGAATCCTAACGTAACGCCTATAGTTGGGCGGCATCCTAGGATCAAGCCAGAGAGACGGGCGGTATCTCAGAATCGCGCCTAGTCGGGCGAAGTGCTAGCATAACGAACGCTTAGAAGAGTTGCAATCGTGCGAACTGAATGTGTGAGTAGAATGGGACAGGCGGTGTCCTAGCACTCCGCCTACAAAACCCAAGCGGAGCACTAGAGTACCGCTTAGATTAGTGTATTAGATTAGTGTATTAATTAGTATATTAATTAGATTCGTGTATTAATTAGTGTATTGTACTTAATTTAGCTTACTGTAAGACATAAGCTTAAGTATAGGCGGAGTTAAAGTTAGTGTTAGTGTTAGTGTTAGCTTACTTAAGAAATAAGCTTAATTAATTTGCTTAGTGTTAGTGTACTTAACTTAGCTTAATTTAGCTTGAGTATAAGCGGAGTGCTAGCAGCACGTTAGATGGTAGGCGTCATGCTAGCAATGCGCTCCAACTGAGCGGTATTCCAGCAACACGCTTGTGTGTGGGCGTGATCCTAGTACCCCGTTTCATCAGACGACCCCTAGAACAACGCTTCATCAGGCGAACTGCTAACTTCCCTCTCGTGTTTCTAAGCGAACTCCTAGATTAACGCTTGGCTCTGGGCGAATTCCTACGCTTTAGCACCAAACGATATACTACGAACCCGCTCGACTATAACGACTATCCACTATAATTTCGACTACTTCTAGTCAGCTACAGTGGAAAATCCCGACTATCCACTATTAACAGTCGTTCCACTGCGCTTCGAAAACACGGACTAAAGATCATTTTTGATCTTTACTCCCCCATTTGATCGTTCCTTTGTGGACGCTCTTAGGATAGGTTGGTAAGTCTTTTTACCTAATGGCCCAACATCGCTCAGGGGGTTCCACCATGGTGCAGATCTTAATTGGTCCCAAAATTCATCCGACAACCATTTTTCCTTCTATTCAAACTAGCTCTTAGGCCAAGTCATATGCATCTCTCAAAACACTAAATTTGAAAGAAAATATCCACTATACACCTAACAAACCATCAAATTTATCTTTCAAACGCTTAACTTTAAGAGGATGTAGAGCGCGACAATGAGTAAGTCGCTAGCGACTTAGTTTTTGTCGCTGGCGACCAAGTCAAAGTCACTCGACCAAGACATTGTCACCAACGGCTAACAACTTCCCTCCTATAAATTCACCATTTTCAAATCTAATTTTTACACCGAAAATTTTACCTAAAATTTTTCTTACTTTCTCTACTTTCTACTCTAAATTATTAGAACGTTGGTGGAAAAGACTACAAATATGTTCTCTATTTTAGAGATTTAAAATGGCTTCCAGAGTTCATACTCCACGATATACTCAAGAAGAGGATTTAGCTTACATCATATGTTTCTCATAGATGAGGAAAAATATTCATACTGGCCAACTCATGTAGCATATTTCTTTTTGGCAGAACATTTTCACTATGTTCGTTGCAGAAACGAAGAACTCGAGAAACCTAGATGCTCATGGGTTGTCTGCTCGTTTTCAAGCAATTAGTCGTTTAGTCACGCGATTCCTTGCGCAGGTAAAGGTAATTGATCGAGAAAGATTTAACGGTGTAACTGACGATGAAATGATCCAACTAGCTCTAGATGTATGGCAGGAAACTGACGGCAAACCTTTTATGTACGAAACTTGTTTCAACATCCTTAGAGATCTTCACAGATTCGACCCCTTTTATATAAGGATAAAGTTTCCTTTAAATCTTATGTAAAAGAAGTTAAAATTTAATTGAATATAAAATAAAATTAGTATTATATTATAGATTAATTCTGATAACATAAATATTTAATCGGGCCGTCTCTTGGTTGACATTTTCTGTATCTTTTGGCTCTTAAAATTTGACTTATTATGGCAGCAATTTTTTTTTAAGATAATTTTGGTGTTTTTAAAATGTAAATTTAAAAAGAAGATGTGAAATTGTGAAAAAGCTCTGGGAGATGACCAATATATCGTTCGACATAGTGGTCATCTCCCAGAGCTTTTCCCATACTGCCGCATCATGTTTGTCCAGCCACCTGACTAGACTAACAAAGACATTTGAGAGGGTGTATAGGATGTGGCCTTAGCCTATAACATCCGCATCATCAAATTTAGGGCCACATGACAGGAGTCATGTCGACTAGAAAGATTTATCTTTTTTTAAGGTGCACCTTTATATAAACTTCTTTTTAAATAAAAATATATGATGAACAGTTAAAAATATATCATTCCTGACGTGATCAGTTTAAAACTTATTACTAATTTTTTATCGAAAAAAGAATTAAAAATATATATGTCACATCACGGTCGACTAGCGATAAAAAAAAACGTTTCGTTATTTTTTATGCAGTCTTTCGAAATGCACACTTTTCTCCTCATATAATAAAAGGAAAACGTATGTGGTGGCGAAGTTGATATTGATATGTGCATTCACTCACCCTCGTTAATATTGGACACCAACTATGAAGAAATGTCAAAGTTGTGACATTATTACACACTCAAGGTACGACAAACCACTCATGTACTGCCCTAGGAAAGAAACTCTACTCCGACAAGTTTCGTCAGTTAAATTGGTTATAACTTAAAATGAAATGCATAAACTGTGATAAGAAAGTAAGGCCTATATTATGCATTTGAAACCAAAAAAAATAATATGATTTAAGAGATTGATTACTTTCCAAGAGAACCTAAGAACGAATCTATGGTAAGAATACGTTAAATTGCCAGTAGTACATCTAGAACTAAGTACGAGTTCGTGGCCATGGCCGGCATTTTCACGAGAGAATGCGCCCAAGGCTGATTCATGTGTTGGGACAACAATCTAGTCTGGATTCTTAATGTCCCGTACAACTTTTTTTTGTATTAGTTATGTATGTATGCAGTTGAATATAGAAAATTAGGACCAAAAATTGATTATTAAAAAAGTATATTCAAGAACGAATGTGATTGCCCTTGAAAGTGGATACCACTTCATTTATGAAATAGCTAGATGAGATGAGAATTGAGAGCTCACTTAATTCTACATTTCCGCTCTTTTGTACTTACTTTCCTTCTGTACTACGCTGTATGCACTTATTCTGAGAGCAATATGCGGCATGAAATTTGAGAGAGACGTAACATCAACTACTCAAAACAGCGTTCAACAAACAAAAAAACCAGATTGAATGAATAACATGTAACCCTCTCTTATGATCCGACATTGAGACCAACCGAGGAATGATCATTTTCATCTACCCTTTAGACCATCGCTTGCCAACACATGGGTCCAACTGAGGCACTAGTTCAACTCAATTAGGACCAAGGGGGTGAGGGTCAAGAAGTGACACTAGAAAAATGTTAAAGTCTAGAGGAACGTTAGTTGACATATTACAAAACCATAATGTGGTTTCTACTGCATAGTGCAATTTGTGCCGACAACACCTTCTAAGTGTGTTCCCAATTCTGTTTAATCAAGGCACTAGAACCCCGCATGGTTTAGTGTACAAATCAAGCATCACATCCATACATTTTAGAGTGTGATAATAGAATCTAATCAGTGCTACTTAGCCAACATAGTTGGAACCTAATTAAAGTTCACTCGAGATCTTACGAGTTTAAAGAATGTGTTTACAAGGTTCTGAAAAACATTGATACTGAAGGTGAAAAAATTTCCATAACATTGGGAATTGTCAGTAGCATAACTATACATTATATTGCACAAAAACAGAAAAATTACATGGACACTGTCAGTTCAAGGCCAACCTGGTAAAACATCGCATACTTCTCAAGATGTTTCTATAGCTTGTAGAAGAACTCGTGAAGATGGAGAAGTAGTTCGAGTATGGTAGTCTTATTATACCTAGAGAACAAGGGACAGAAAAAGAAGCATCAGAACCTTGGCTATACTTTCTGCTGCTGACAATATTACTCCGGTAGTCCGGTTGATGCACAAAAAGGTACTCAGTTCAAAATTTACCCTGAAAAGGCAGAAGGAACTCAAAATAAATGCTATACATATTTGACCGTCAAAGTTTTCTAGGAATGCATGCAACTGAGTCCACTACTAACTTCCATAGACAAAAACATGACTTACCCATTACCTCAAAAAATCACAAATGTAGCTACAAAAGGCTGGGTGAACATTCTTGTTTGTCTGGAGTCTCACTCTTGCGACAAGGCTGAGGTGATGTGTTTTCTGCCTTCATCATCTCAGCATCAGGAGGCAAACATCTTTTTGAAAAAAAGGAAGTAATGCTCTTAGTCCCACGGACGGTCTTCTTCGGTGTGACTGCAAAGAAATTTGTATGTTAATCCTACTGAAAAAAATAAAATAAAATACTCCCTCCGTTTCAGCAAAAGTGATAGTAACACTTTTGCTGAAACAGAGGTAGTATCACTCATATATAAAACTAAAAGGAATAAATCAAGATGAGGCAAGAAACTGAGGATGGTCTTTTTAAGTAACAGATGATGAGCATGTTATACCTGGGGAAATACCAAGCTTGTCCAGAATTTCTTTCTTAACCTGCATAAATAGTTTTAACAATTCCTGAGTAATTAATATTTTGAAGAAATATAAGCTCTTCTCCTTACTAAGGCTCCGTGTGCTACAACTACCACAAGGTATATAATGAAAGCAACGGCAGTGGAAATGATGAAGCATAACAATGGCTGTAAATTACCTTCCATCTGTTGTCCACAAATTGAGATATCTCACGCACTTTGCTTCCTAATTGTATCTTTGATACCGTAGGGAAGCTTTGATGCAGAGACTCTATCACCTTGCCAATCGCTTGTGGGCTAGATTGAATAGCTGACACCTGTGTACATGAAGAAAAATATTATAACCTCCTGTCAGCACCAAGTCTCACGATACCAGATTAATTTCTGCCAACTGGTTATCGACTAGGTTATCTAGGAGCTAATGCTTCCAAAAAATAGATTATTATATCGTGCAACAAAAAATGGCAACATTAACTGCCACTTCACAGGGTCAGCAGCTGCTCAGAATATTTTCCTTACAATTTTGGGCAAGTCCTTGTCTTGTATTACTGATACGGGTGCTGGAGGAGTTGAAGGTGTAGCCGCGCTGCTCTTTTCATGCAACTGAGCAACCTCTTCATCCTTTTGTTGTGTACTACAATTCTTTGTCGGTGTCTGTATCTGTGACTGTGCACACCCAGAAAAGGATCCAAGCTTGTCCAAAATTTCTTTCTTAACCTGCATAACAAGTTAACCAACTCCTGAGCATTTTAACACCTTAAAGAATTAGAATGAGTTCTTCTCCTGGGTAGGGTTGTGTCCGCTACAACTACCACAAGGCATTGAACAAAATGAAGGTAACAGAGGTGGAAAATATTAAGCATAACAATGGGTTTATTTACCTGCCATTTGTTCTCCAAAAATTGAGATACCTCACGCACTTCGATTCCTAATTGCTTCTTTGATACCGTAGGGAAAATTTGCTGGAGGGACTCTATCACCTTGCTGATTGCTTGTGGGCAAGATTGAATAGCTGACACCTGTGTACATGAGAAAATTATTATAACTTGTGGTCAACACAAAGTCACAAGTAGATTCTATCATGATGCGGAGCTGAATAATGCTAAGCGAGCATTCTCTACACACAGTTATAGACCACGTTATCTAGAAACTGATGCTTGCAAAAATAAAATAAAAAATAACATGCAACAATATTTGACGACCTCAACAGCCACTTCACAGTGTCAGCAGCTGATCAGAAAATTGTTTGTCTACCATAACTCTTGTTAATAACATGTGAGCAGTTCAAATAAGAAAATTCCTTACAATTGTAGGCAAGTCCTTGTCTTGTATTACTGATACAGGTGCTGAAGGTGTTGAAGTTGTAGATGATTTGCTCTTGTTATGAGACTTGGATACCTCTTCATCCTCTTCTTGTGTACTATTATTATCAGCTGATATCTGTATATGTGCACTCCCAGGAAAAGGACGCATGCTCAGAGATTGCAAGAACATTTGTTCGATCTTGGAAGCCCCATTGAGACCTTCAGCCATCAGCAGAGCAGTTTTCTCATGCATTAGATTTGATATGATCAAAGGCTTATTCTTTAGAAGAGCATTATGAGTCAATTTGTTGATATAATTCTGCTGCCGGAGCAATATATGCAGTTCATCACTCTCGACATTTTCCTTACAAGTAGCCGAACTTTGGGCTTCATCATCATCATCACTATCAACCTCCATGCTATCAACATGTACTCCCTACATGAAAAGCCCCAAACATCATTTTTATTTGTACATTGGATTGCTTGAGAAGATCCCTAAAGATCTTAGTTAACTTAATTTTCAGATATTAATTGAATGTGACTCAAGTAACCAATGAGTGAAAACAACATTAAATAGTACCTCATTTTCCGATAGGTATCCATCAGGTACAAAGAAACCATCTTCACTTCCATCTTCATCCTCCGCTCTTACATTTGCCTCATCTGAGATGTCTTCCTCCTCGTCCTTCTCACAGTCAGAAAGGCTTTCACCAGGTTCCTCCTGCATAGAACAATATTAATTGCAGCTATTTTGTTACTACTATAATGTACAAAATGAAGCGAAGTATACCTCTTCCCATTCCTCGTCACTTTCAATATCATAATCCAAGTCAGGATCCTTCCTAAAAGGATGGCGGGGTCCAATAACGTTACTGCAATGAAATAAAATAGATCAAAATGAATAAAAGACAAACAATGGATCAGCAATAAATAAATTTAAAATACTATAGGCCACCTTTATATTCAACCAAAAGATAATTCTTCTAGCAGATTCTACTGCAAACCTTAACAGAAGAAAGCTAACTCAATGATCCTAAGACACCTTACACAATTTGGTGGTCCTATGAAGCATGGAAACCTCCAGTTGCCATTTGAGATAACCAACTTGAGTAATATCAAATGGGGTATCCTGTGCTACAGCATGAATTCTAGTTGTAATGAAAACTTACATACTCTGGTATCATATTCTTCATAATGAACAACCATTCCGACACACTTTATATTCAGTAATATTCTCAATAACCAAAGAAACAGGAAGCTAGACCTAACCTTTTCTTGGACAAAGTGCCGTAGTAAGCTGGTCTGTTGCTCTTATCAAATTGCAATAATTTCTTTATGCCATTGCATATCCGAATGCTATCTGCATTATCTCTTCCCATTTTATCATCAGAATTAGTTTCTTCCCACTCGTCAACTAGTTTCTCAATGCTCATCTCACAACGATGCATGACCCCTTTACTAGAAGCTACGAGTTTTGCTGAATCTCTAGCAGTTTCAGAGGTCAAGGCATGTAACTTAAGTTCCTTGATCAATGCAGACTTAGGTTTGCAACGCAAACCCCAACGTGTCGACCTGTCCAACCGAGAACGACCCAATCTATTCCAAGAACGAACATGAGACCTGGAAAACATACAGAGTTTAAGAATTTTGGAAAAGAAAATAAGTCATTTAAATTTAGATTAAATAAAACACAGCAACACAAAACATGGCACAACTTACTTCCATAGGTCCACTGCATCAATACCACTGCTTGATGAAAGGGCTGAGTCCATTGAAGATGTTGCCGCATTGAGATTATGTTTTTCCCTTTTTATGGAAGTATCAACAGCAGGTGACTTGATAGAAGGTGAGCCATCCTGGGGACTCGAATTATCTTTTTTACTCTTAAAAAACCGTTCCATCATTGTTGCTTGCTTTTTTAAAGCAAGTTGTTTTTTCAAATCAGCTGTCTCCTTTTCTCGCCTTCGCTGTTCTTTCTCAGCTTCCTCCTGCTGCCTCTTGATTTGCTTCTTCATTTCAGCTTCTTCTTTCTCACGGCGTTTTGCCTCCTTCTCTGCCTCTTCTTGCAGCCGCTTTGATTCCTTTTCCTGCAACGCAATAAATGAATCAGATTAGAATTATTTAAATCATTGCCTTGGCGGCATGTCCAGATTTTCAGTCAAAGCACAGAAGCTGTACAGAACAAAAATAGCAACTATGAGCAGTGCACATTCCCAATATGTATCATTCCTTTGAGTCCTAGACTCCATGCATGCTAAGCAAAAGATTTTATCCAAGTTTTGGAATGACTAGGTTGGAGCTACCAACCCCAAAATGCCTAAGGTTGGAAGCAAGTATAAATATATCAGACATTTCAGTCAGGAAAGCTTCCCTTAGGTTATATTTCAAATGAACCAGAATGCATGGATACATAATTCTAACAATAACATAATAATATCCAACAATTATTATCTAATAAATCAAACTAGCAAACCTAAGTGATTGGAGAGGTATCATCACAATCTACTACATATTTAGAGGAAAGCCTAAATGGTGTGGTAGTTTTACCCAAAACAAGAATCGGACAACAAGGTCAACTTACATTATGCAGTTCCATTCTCTTCTTCTCCTTCTCAACCTCTCGCTTGTTTCTTTCCAGTTCTTTTGTTAGCTCTTTCTCTTTTAACTTGGCTTCCTTTTCAGCCCTAATATTTACCATACAGAGATCAGATAAAAGAAAAGTTGAAACAAATAAAAGAAAAAACAATTGTTTAAGTTCAATAACTTACATATCCGCCCTGTTTGTCTGCACCATGTTTTGCACCAACTGACGAATATTTGCCTCACTTAACGCTTTCACGAGCTTACCTGAAGCTTTTGCCAGATCATCTTCGTAACTTGGATGATTGTGCGGTGTCTCTAAAGCGGATATCATTGCTGAATATATATAAACAGGAACGGTATACGTAATGAATTCAATAAATCCAAATTACATTGCAAAAAAACTCCTGGTAGTAAATACGGTTGTCCAATGTCAGGTAGGCTATCCCACTTTTAGACTAGCTCTGCCTAGTAGATATATAATGATAGATCGCAAACTAAGCCAACGAAACAGTACAACTCATCCTAGAACTTAAAACTCTGGTTATTATGTGACAGAACCTTCTGAAATGGTATAATATAGCATACAGATACAGTATAGTTTATGTATTAGTGTGGAATAACATTTGGAAACAGTAGATCACGAAACTACAATTTCCTTTTGCTACTTTTACCACCAACTCAATGTCAGTTTGGTGTAAACGTGTAATGGTTAAGGCTACGTGTTCGATTTTCAAAAACGAAATCTACTTTTACCAAAAAAGGCATACTGAAAAACTTCCTAGAAGCCGATTCAGCTGTAGCTCAGTGAACCACAGCAATCCCCACCAATTGCAGGGTTCCACATTGGCCAAGGTTTTGTTGACATCTCTTATGGGAAGATAATTAAAAGGAAACAAATAAAGCATCTCGTAATAAAGACATATTATATGCCGGTACTTCGCCTTTAATAAAAGAAAACTAAGCATAATAAACACGCAGTAAAGCAGCAAACACCGACTATACCAATCAATGCATCTGTCACTGAATAAACTTACCTGAAACAACAGCGATTCTCTCCTGAATTTTCTTACGACATACCCTTCGAACATTCACAGCTCCTTTTAGACTTTTCGGAATCAGTTTCAAGTCTCTTGTCTAAGCACCAAATTTAGAAAGAGAGAACAAAACAAGTCAGCGCAAAACCGATAAAAAACACTACTAATGAGCATAAAAACACAAAAGTAATCAAATTTATTACCTCCCAACACCACAAGCAGTTATCACTATCATCTTCCAACACATCGGCATCAGCATTACCAATCCCATACATAACTCTCTGCCCAATCAATAAAACTGAACTTCTCACAGACGCTAACGTAATCCCATCTTTGCCTTTCAATTTCTCATAAATCTCATCGACTAGTTTCGAATACGGTAATCCACTCTCTTCAATCAAACTAGCATACAATGCATTCCCAGACAAACAACTATCTTTCTCCTCAAAATTCAACTTTTCTTCTACTAACCCCTCTTTAAAATACCTAAACAAACTCTCCAATTCTTCCTTTAACTCCTTAATCTTACCTTCCCTCTCTTCTACACTCACATTTTCTACAGCAACCCTCTTTCTTTTCAACGGCTTCTTTACTTTCTTGACCGCCGTACCCTCCTCAATCGGTAACTCATCAATCACCATCAAATCCGCCATTACCTAAAACAACCATTAAAGAAACAAAGAAAAACCCCAAATCGAATCAAGAAAACCCCAAATGAAACCCTAAATCCTCAAAAAATAGATCTGAACCAAGAAAAAAAAAGTAACTTAAAGCAATAAATAAATCGAAACATAACTTTAAAACCCTAAGAAAACAAAGAAACTCACAGATTTGGTCCAAATCTAGGGTTTGTAGCAGTAAACAATCGGTGTTGAATGAAACTTCCCCAAATCCACGAACTTTCTGAGAGGAAGATAGTATAAAAGAGATTCTTTGATTGGAGAAATCCCGGAAAGAGAAGTTCCGGAAAGAGAAATCGAAGCGATTGTCTCAGTGAAATCAGTGTATTTCAAGAGAGAGGGAGAAGGGGGGAAATCTTGGAATTTTAGGATTTTTTTTTTTTTTTAATTTTGGGAAATGTGATGAGTTGAGATTTGGTTAAAGGCGAAGGAATTTAGAATCGGATGGTTGAGAAAGGAGATGTGAAAAGGAAATTAACGTTAGACGTAGATGATATATTGAGTTGGGAATGAAAATGAAAAAACTCCCGCCATGTGTTATTTTTGGCTCCAAATGTCTAAAAGTATAGGGGAATAAAATAAATTTCAAAGTGGGCTTTGGATGGGCTGGACTGGGTTCTATAGAGACTGTTAAGTCCACGTAACTGGATTTCAGGTCTTCTCTACTCCCGTAGTAAAAGCTAATTTGATCAAATTTAATGTTTATTTCAAAATGTGAAGTAGAATACTAATGCTCATAGCCCTTTATCTATCTTAAATTCTTGACACATAAAAATTTAAAACCTTTGGTGAATAAATTCACCAAGGACTTATGTTAGTGGGAATTAACATTTAATTTGATTAGATTTATATCCGTGTTACGTATCGGGTATATTTAACTTCTTATAATAATTATTTTTCGATCAAGTTTGATGAGAATTTTTAATTTGGTGTGACGGAAGTTCGTCCCGTCTCGTCGTGACGGCTGGTTGAAAAGTTCATCAACCATTAATAGCAGTTTTAATTTGGCATTTCATCAAGCACTTTGAGTGTGACTTCTTTTGTGAATGCAACATGTGCAATTGGTGATTTAAATCATCAATACCTTCTTCCCTGCAATAATAGATATTATGCTAACAGCAAAAAATCAAACTCAATCATGGCGTGGTCCATGGAAATGCCCAACTTGATTATCCAAGGACAGAGGGGAAGTCATGATCTATCGAACAACTGAAGACGTATGGTTGCCTTAAATAAGTTTCCTAGAATTTTCATTACCTTAAGAGGGCATATTGCTTGCTAAAAAGGTTTGCAAATTTGCAAATATAGTAATATTCCTGATAAGTACGTCGATACGGTTTTCATGATGTCACCTTTCATGGCTCTTAGCAGCGGGGAAAAACTAAAACAACTTTTGTTCTCCAATGATAAGATTTTCACAAAAAATGGTGAAATCATGATGCTTATATTCATTTTGCACTTTCTCTTCTGTTTTTTTTTTTCCTTTTTTCCATTTTCTGTTAGTTTTTATGGGTAAGGTGGATAGTCTCTCAATCACATAAATATCAGTTCGTCGATTTGCGGTGTTGTCCATCGGTTGTAGCTGACGTTGACCCGGTACAATTAAATATTGGGCGTAAACGAAGTATAATAATTTTAAAACAAAATAGTCAATAGGAAAGTGAGTTTCTTTAACCCTAAATATTTGCACCAATCAAATTATGCAAATTGTCCTTACCAAAACTCTCGTTTCACAAAAGCCATAAAAATTTTATTTCAGCCAATAGAAAATGAGGGTTTCCTCACCATTCAACGTGAGAGCTTTATTTTTCTAGGCCTGTAAGTCTTTAGATATTGGTTAGGATTTGGGCTCTATAGTGACTTAGTCTTTCCTTTAGAGCTTCATACCAAGTATAATCGGGGGTTAGTGGATATGGACTTATAAGGAGTTATATAAATCATTAAAATCTCTTGGTTTGAATATGGAGTTATTTAAAAGATTGGAAATCTTTGCTAGTGGATAGAGATTTTCTAAAAGTTAAAGGAAACGACCGATGACAAGGTAAGGAATGCGCACCCTAGTTTTTAGGTGTGTACAAATTTGAACTCATTGAATTTAAATGATGAAAGCAAGACTTTAAAGTTTTGAGGGATTTCTATAAACTTTTATGTTAAAATTTGGTTTCAGTGATAAATGGTGTCAACTCATTCATCGATGTGTAAGTACCACTCAAGTTGAAGTCCATAATGTCTCCCTATGCAGTTATTTTCACCCAACTAAAGGTATTAGACAACAGAATTCTTTATTTCCTTATCTTTTTATTGTTGCAATGGAAGCCTTCTATAGGAAATTTGATTACGTGATCAAAAAGACAAGTTAACTGGAATTAAAATTGTCATAAGGGCTCCAAATATTAACCATTTTTTGTCTGCAGTTGATTGTCTCTTGTTTTGCTGGCTGACCTCACTCAAACAAGGTATCTTTTTCAAGTCACATAGGAATTCGGTAAGTGCTCTGGACAAGTTATTAACTTCAATAAGTCTTCAGTGTATTTCTGTAACAATATGGCACTAGCTGATTGCCATGACCTAGCTAGTATCCTGCAGGTCCCTATCATGGATACTAAAGAAAAATATTTGGGGCTTTTCTTCTTCATAAATAGAAATAAGAAGATCCCATTCTCTGTTCTCATTGAAAAAAACAAAAACCAAGCTTGTTAAGTGGAAAACTTTAAATATTTGAGGCTGGTATGACACTTATGGTTAAGCATGTTCTCACTGCCATTCATGTCCATCATATGCTCTCTTTTAAAATTCCTGCTACTACCATCAGTTCTCTAAATTGAGTCCAAGCAAAATTATGGAGAAAGTAGACTTCCAACAAAGGTGCTAGTGTTTCTTGGAAGTCCCTTTGCAAGGATAAAAAAGAAGGTGGTTTTGGTTTTAGAGACTTAAAATGCTTTAACATAGCTCTTTTGGCTAAATCTGCTTCGAGTTTGTGTACTAGATCTTAATAAATATGGGCTAAGGCTCTTGGACTAAGTACTTACCTAATGGTGATATTTTCCAGCATACTGCCAAAGAAGACTCGTCGTTTGCCTGTATAAGTATTAGTGTTGAAGTGTATTTCATTAATAAGCATAGCTGTTGGATTCTAGGCAATACAGTTGAGATCAAAATCTGGATTCATTAATGGACCCCTAATCTAGACGCACCACCCTGTTCAGCTGTTGTTCATCCGGAAAGTTATGTGCTTGTTAATCAGTTATTTGATCCTTCTAATGATGGTTGGAACTTATCTATTCTGAATGATCTATTTCCATCAGAATTAGTCAGAGTTATAACATCCATCAGTATTCATATGGGTCAGAAAGATATGTTGATATGGAAGTTGGAAAAATCTAGTTGCTTTAGCGCAAAATCTGCTTATAAACGATACTTCGCAAATAAACATGGGATAAACACCATTGTGGATTCTGCCAATTATTCCAAGGTTTAAATACTTTATCTGGAACTTCTTGAATCGATTATGCCAACCAGGGATAGAGTGTCAAGATTTAATCGTGACATGGAGACAAACTGTCCCTCCTGCGAATCTATAGTCGAGAGTGCAGATCATATATTATTGTACTACAGTTTCATTTGATCGGTTTGGTTTGCTATAGAGGGTCTTCACATCAACAACCAGTGGTGTTTTATCAGACTCTAGAAGGTTAGTCCAATCAGCTGCTTTTAGGGTTTATCAAATGATTTTCTGACCCAAGTTGGTTCAATACTAGGTTCACATTTTAAAATTTCCTCTATTACAAAGGTGTTATAAGATCCAAGTGAGATTCGAAAACATTTTTTTCTCTCGTTATAAACGTGGATGAAAAACATTCTCATTGTCGTTATGCTTGTTTGCTTATGCTATTTGAAAAAACCTCTTTTACTTTACTACGGTCTTTCTTTGAAAATTTCATCAGCTTACCAACTATATAAAAAAATTTGTTAACACAAGTTTAAAATGAGTTTATGAGATAAATACACATCCAACTAGGGGTGTAAATCGGATCAAGTAAGGCCGCCCGACCGAAAAACTAAGCTTGATCGGGTATTTAGGAGCCCACAAAAAAACTCAGGCCAGGCAAACTGGGCAAAAATTGACAGTTTGATGCTCAAAACCCGCCCAAAGGCCATTTTTTCTATACTAGAAGGTCGGGCCGGACATGCCACTGTTTTAAAAATATTGTTTTTTACAATTTTAAAATTTTAAATACATATGTTATCAAATTTATTCTATTTAAAATATCTTTTTATTTCTAACATTACATAACTGATATTATTCTTATAATTAAATCTTAGTATTACAGTAAAATTCTTATTTTTACCTTATACTAAATAATATAAATAATTAATTAGATTAGAATAAACTTTCTAAAGAAGAAAATACACCTTTAATATTTTAAAACATTAATTATAAATAAAAGCAATTATATTTTTATTTTCGTATATATATAATTATAAAATCGTAATTTTTAAGTCTTATTTAAAACATATTACATGATTTTGACAATAAGATTTTGGATTGGTAAATTAGGCGGGCAAAAATAACAGGCTTTCAAGTTAAGTACCAGCACAAGCAACAAAGTTAATAGCAATCCCGAGCTTGTCTAATGAATTAATCCATGCTAGGCGGTCCTCGATGGGTTTTGAGTGCACATGGGTAAATTCGGCTCGGGCATAACATGACAGGGAAGGCCAGGCCTAAGATTAATTTTTCTTCGAATAATATTTACGACTATACACCCAACACTATATTTTTTTCTTTTTTGAGATAAATAACTGTATACATCATATCATCATGAGATTTGACTAGAAAATAGCCTTCAGTTTTAACAATGATCGTTTCCACCTTATCCAATCATATAACACATTTATAAGATAACTAGGAAATCTGCATAGACGAGAAATAACTAACTAAGAAATTAAGACGAGAAAGAACTAGCCAGCCATGCACTACTTAGTTTCTCTGCTTTGGGATATTCATGATCACGATATCCATAATTGTTATATAAACGACATCGCTTCCCTCCAGTTAATTTCTTATGTATGTCCTCAAGTTTTGCATCCCTTGTTTCAAGAAAAACTTTAGGTTAATAAACGTACTTTTATTTTGGTTTCACTCACAAACGTAATGGTATAACAAATTTTACCACACCGTCCAGCGTGTCCAATCTTATAGATATAAGTTTGGATGTTGTCTGGTATGTCGAAGTTAATTATATATCTGATACCCAGAAAGTCCAACCCTTAGCAAACACCATTTGTAGCAATCATCACATTTTCTTCCCAGCCTTGAACAAATAAACAACATTTTCCCTCATATGTTGATAATTCTCTCCGTGAACTAAGACAACATCAATTGCTGCAATATTAAGGAACTTTTGGATAGACTCAACACCTCCTTCCTTCTCACAAAAACCAGTGCAATCGATGGGATACTCTTAATGCAGTCGTGAAGTCGACGAAGTTTATCTACATCCTTAACATATTCGACAACTTGGATAATATATGCGCTACAACTAGGCCAACTTTACCCCCATTGGTTCAACTAGCTCTAATCTAACAATCCCTCGATGTTACTGGGCATGGTGGCAAAAAACTGAACAATTTGCCTCTTCGGTACAAAAAGAGCCCAACATTTAATATTAGTTTTATTTCCTTTTAGGTGTGTTGTATAACCTAACCATGATCATCCTTGTGTTATAGAGAAAACAAAGGAAATAAAACTAATATTATAAGTATATCTTCAAAAGAATTATTGAATTATAAAAGATTTTTATCGCTCAAGTTAAGTAACGAATTGACAATTCAAATTTTTATAGATCACAACAAAATATAATCACATACATACATGTTTTTTTTTCTTTTAAAACACACCTGAATATATTTCGGTGTGTAGGGAAGCAGCTATATAAACCCGTCCACAAAAAACAACACAAACATTATTATCTGGTTACTAATATGGGTCTACATTTCATAGGTATTGTAACAATTATGATAAGAAATCTAATATGGCTAAAATTTTAATACAATATCATAAAAAACAAAAATAATTAGCAAAATAAATCTCCTCAAAGGGTAAGAGATTTAGGGTTTTCAAAGTTCATGATGGAGTTTCTTTTAAATATTTTAGACCGGTTCATGTTATAGATTGTGTTTATATTCAATTTGTTAGACAAATTTCTATTTATTTACAATATTTTAAGACTATTTGATATTTAAATTCTTCTTATAACCAATTTCGTATGATAAAAGAGAGAAACATGTTTTCTTCTACAAACTTTGGAAATCTGAAATATGAGATTAGAGTTGAAGTAAAGAAAGGTAGTAAGTACATAGGAAATGAATAAGAAATAGAAAATGCAGAGAAAATTACCAATTAGATGCGTTTTATACGGCTGATAGTACCGATGAAAATAGGGTTGTGACGATGATAAATACCTCAGCGGGTTGCTTTGTTGATTTATTTCTATCTTCATATTATTATATATGTGTTGTATGTATGTGCATCATTGCACTAGTGTTTCATATATATACATAAGAATCATGTTGTGAAATTGTCATTTTACCTTTCGTTTGTGCTAGTTGTTATGGAATGAAAGAAATAAAATTATTCATAAAGGTATTACTATAACTGTAAATGAATATTTTCATATTATTAAAAAATAATAAATATGTTATGATTTAAAATGTTCTGACTTATAATGTTTCCTTCAACCTGAAATCTTTCACCCGACATTCATATTAATCACTTTCGAAGCTATAATATATTAAACTTTTTCATAAGTTGATTTTGAAAAAAATGGAACCGACTTAGTTTGGAATTTTCAGTCTGAAAAGAAATATATGCGTATTTATGAGTTAATAAATTATACTTTCCCTATAATATTTTACCACGTCATCGTCATACATATAACCACCACATCACCATTTTTCTTATCACATTTCAATCTTGTAACATCTATGTTTTTTTTAGAAAAAGTGGATACCGGAAGATTTTGGACCAAAGACCTTGTATATACCAATATAAGCCCTATACCACCCAGCTATATATATATATAACTTATTAAAATCATGAAATTATAGTAACTAAAAGGGAGATTATATTAAAAATGATATATTTTACAAGTCAATAAATGTTAAACTTTTATTGCCGAATTTATATTTCCAAAACAAATTATGTACACGTATGGCAATCCGAATTATTGTCGTATCACGAACTATTGACGGAATAGTTGGCCGAATTCGAAATTTACCAAAACAAATTATAGTCATATGTTTGACATCCTAGATTATATCTGTACGCCGAGTTACTTACTAGCGTTTGGTACCCTTTGTTAAGTTTACATCACAATCTTTTAGGTTGATGTTCACGTGGATCAATAACCGCATGGAAGTTTTACAAGGCTTACCGCTATGGTCTCCAGATTCAAGATTCAACTTCCATGTCAGATTGAATCAACTGCTATACACTATGGCAATTCAAGATTCAAACCAAATGTGCCAAGGTTGCGGTAAATAGATGAACCATTAAATTTTAACTTATAAAATTAAATCTGATGGTTTATGATTGATGTGCCCAACCATTGGACACAAATAGATGAGCCGTTGGATTTTAACTTATTAAGTTAAATCCGACGACTTATATTTAATGCGCGCAAAAAGTGATTTTTCTTTGTGCTAAACCATTGGGCGCGCACCAGAGTTGATTCAAGTTCACGTTCAAACAAGTGCTTAAACATTAGCTTAAATCATAGGATTAGGCAACGGGTTTCTCATAGGATTAGGCAATGGTTAGCCTAATAGTCATATAGAAATTCTGTTGCTGAGACGAAAATCGTCATATAGTGAAAAGTTGGTTCATTCCCTCGTCTTATGATTGACATGTCAGATCTCTTATCGATATGAGGAAACAAAAAACAAAAATTAATTTGGAAACACAATTTCAAAATGATTATTAGGAATATAAAAATTTATTTTTTATAAAGCAAAATCTTTTTATTTAAAACTTTTAGGATTAGCAGTTATTTCTGATATCCAAACATACTATAAGAGTACACCATATGAGCATGACAAGTCTCTACATAGAAGATTGTACTTGTAGCAAATCGATCAGATAGTTCCCTGTTCAACAATCGGTGGTCTCGGCTCATCTTTTGGTGGTCTCCGGCCATTGAACATCCATACCCCATGTATATAGGTCCATAAAGCCCAACTATGGATTTTTCTTTGTTAGTATGTCTTGCTCCTTTAAAATTTTCAATTTTAAAACATATTGAATAAAATGTTACCATTACGATTTCCTAACTAGAAAAATGTCATCCCAGACCTATACTTTAATTCCTTGTTAAACGACGTAAAATTTCCCAGGGTCCTGTAATCTCTTTGCTTCTACTGGCATGAAAAAGGTAATGGGAAGTTGGGAACTTAAGAAGATGCCTGAGAAAACATGCTCTTGTTGACAGCATGAAAATATAACGAGGAGCAAAGTAAACACGAAAAGAACACGAATTAGTACTGATCGTATTACTCCCATTTAGCATTTGTATAGGGCTAGTAATAACACAGATAGCTTAATGAAAACCCTAGAAGATCAGTACTGAATCAGATAACTAGGGAAATTGCAGTGAGCGTGACAAATAGGGGGAATGCACTACTCTTATGCTGGTTGATCATGATGCTTCCTGCAGTATTACAGCGGCTGCTGTTTGTCCTGCAGTGTCCACCAGTAGTAGGGTTGTTATAACCATAACCAACTCCAGGAGTATAGGAATGATCACGACCACCACCCATTCCACTTCCACCGCTGCTGCGGCCATCACTACCACGACTGCTGCTACCACTGCTACCACCGCTGCTACTACCACCGCTACGTCCACCACCACCACCGCTGATGCCGCCTGTTTTCATACATAGATAGACAATTAGGGGTTTAGTTAAAATGTTTCCACGAATAGAAGATTTCTAGATCTGTTTTTTTTTTTTGAACAAAACCCTAAACCCTAGTAGTATTTCTTTTCAAATGCTAACTTATTACTAATATAAACTGAAGTAACAAATAAGATATAGATGGAGAAGAATATATAAACATACCTGAAATCGCTATGAACAAACATGAAAAGATCAGGCATAAGAAAAGAAATGCTGCTGCCTTTTTCTTCATCGTTCTTCTTCTTCTTCCAATCTAATTCACTATTTAAAGTTTATGATTTAGGCAGAACTTACACAAAAGGGAGAGATTTAGATGAGTGAGATAGTGTGTTAATCTTTTTCTTGCCTTAACTGAATCTGTTTTTCTCTACCAAAAGATCTTTATTTATAAAGAGGCAGGGTTTTATTGTGTGCTGTTAATAGTACAGTACCAACTACCAAGCAACAGAGATCATACTAGAAACGCCAGTACTCATCAGAGTTATTGTATGATAATACTTTTTTGGCCATCTGAAAACAAAACCTACGAATCAGTATTTTTACCTACCCACCACCATTTCACATTTATATTAGGTGAAAATTTATTATGTATATACTGAAAGCTGACAGTAACTAAGCACATTACCATTTAATGAATCTATATGTAAAAAGTTTGAGGTAGATCAAAACCTAGCTAGCTAATTCATTTATGATGTGTTTGGATATGGACTTTATGATCACATGAATTATGACTCCTTTGATGCATAATTCCTTGTGTTAAAAAGTCAAATTTACAATAAATGATTCAAGTCTGATATTACCAGAGTACCTAAATTTCAAGTTTCAAACATTCAACTGATTTTACAAAAGAGTTTCAAGCCACCAGTAATTTTTACTACTACTACTTACTCGAACTAATACAAGTTACCTGAGCATCTCCCCCACAGTTTGTGGTGTCAACCACAGAGGGTATTTTTTTGGAACTAAAGTTTGAGTTGTTAAGTAACAATTTAAAAATGATAATGAAATTGTGGCCGGTGAATGTGTCTTTGTCCCCTGCTCGACATTTGACTAAGGGGAAGCAAAAAGTAAATAAAATATCCAAGGCTGTAAGTACGATAAAATAGGTTTGAAAGCCCAATATCTTATAAATTTTAAGTTTGGAAACCGGTTGTCAGGGTCAAGGTATGCATACAAGTGGTTTATAAGTGCTTTGGTTTATGTCGAGCCTTCTTTCTACTCATGTTCCCCAATATCTTTTCCACCGGGTGTTATAGAAATAAAGGTCCAATACCATATAAACGAGCCCCTGCTAACTTCAATTAAGGATTTAAAATATACCACCTAATGGAGAATGATGATGGGGACGACAATGGGGAAGTATA
The DNA here is from genome assembly GCA_023531435.1 of Papaver californicum. NCBI lineage: Eukaryota > Viridiplantae > Streptophyta > Magnoliopsida > Ranunculales > Papaveraceae > Papaver > Papaver californicum. The sequence continues at coordinate 421,078 of JAJJMC010013930.1, read as the reverse complement.
GCACTGTCCGGTTTGTATATAGTCCACTGCCAAAATTGATCTTCAACAGATATGGGCTAACCAAAATTTGTCCAACAAAACAATGTAAACAAGGTGTAAGGAAACTAAAAAAATTAAAAACAAAATACGGTGTTCGGTGGTAGTTGTTGGTAAAAGAAAAGAAGAAGAACCAACTGAGAAACAAACTCTCTCCACAAAAAAATATTCGCAGTCTCGAAAGAGATTCTTCCTCATCCCATCATCACCACCAGTAAGTATTTTGAACTGCGATTTCCTCTATCATTTTCTTCGAATCTCAAGATTTTTCTTTCATATTTTGATTATAATTTGCAATTTTTCAGTTCAATTTTAGGTCATTTTAACCCCAGTATCTGTATCGAAATGGGGGATGACAATAATGACTTCACTTTTCCTGTCAACCAATACCTCATCGTACCTAACGACGTTCCTGATATCAGTGGTGTCACATTAAGAGAAGATTTGGCAAGCAGTTCGAGTAATATTGATGATTCATCTAAGAAGGTTCAGAAGGAAGTTGGTTCATTATCATTTACTGTTGTTGATATGTCGTCATCTGCTAAATCTAAGGATCAAGTGATGAAAGAACCGATTCACGACGAGGAGGAGGAGGTGTTTACGACTAGAAAGCCTATAGTTCGATCAAAGGTTCCGTTTGAGAAAGGATATAGTCAAATGGATTGGTTAAAGCTTACTCGAACACATCCTGATCTTGCAGGTAAAATTCATTCATAGGCCATGCTTTGAATTGTTTATGATGCCTAGATTTATGTACTAAAAGACTTAGACCACAACTAAATTTGTAGCTGCAGAACAACAACCTGTTGAATTTGATTTGCTTGTGTTGGTTATATGCGAAGTATTGCTCACACCGTCGTATTTTGGGTTATATAGATGTGGATTTATTAGGAATGTTGAGAAATGCGTAGCTGATTTACTCTTGAAGTGTCTTAGGATTTAGGATGCTTGTGTCTTGTTTGCTTATCCGAATGTGTGTTTCACGAGCTATGTAAGGGAGAAAGGGTTGGATGTCTACTGTCTATGATACTGAATAGGAAAAGAACAGTGTGGTAAATTGGTAATTAATTATGGTCAATAGATTATTATTGCATTCTATCATGTTAAACGTGGAAATGAGAGTGCTAGTTTAGTTTTTACGTTGATTCAGATTGTTCAATGAACGTTACTGATAAGTTCCTTATCAAATCACATTTTTGTTCAATTTTATATATTTGTATGTTTCCTATTTGGATACCTATCAAATTGTGACTGCTACTCTGTTTCTCGTATCTTATTCATTTTAGGATTGAAAGGAGCATCTAATAAAAGGCTCATTACCATGGATGAAGTTAAGCAACATCGAAAAGAAGGTTCAATTTGGACAGTTCTGAAAGGTCGTGTGTACAACATAACACCCTACATGAACTTTCATCCCGGAGGTTTGTATTCGTGCGTACAATTTCTTATTTTCTTGTGAATAGGCCGTAGTAGTCTAGTAACTTGAGTTGTTAACATCACTGGTGCAACACTTGGAACTTTGAAAGTTACTGGCATAGGAGTATTCCAGAAAAATATTTCAGCACTAGTTGTGCATCTCTAAATAAGTACATTAGGATACGGGATGGATTCATATAAGCACGTATCGGGCCCAAAAGATGTTGAAAATTCTGTTGTAAACAATAGGTATGCGTTTATGGCTGGATTATTTCAACACCAGCACTTTGAATCACCAAATTAGTTCTGATTAAGAACTTTATCTGGTTCTTTGTTGTTGTGTTAATTTTGATTGTCGCCAATTTAGTACCCTCCAACATGTTGCTTGTAGTCAACGAAAGACTTTAGGTATTCTGGCATTTATGTTTACAGTCTTTAGTTTTACTCTTGTTCTTTTCTGTAACATTGATGGACTGGTCCTGCTTGTCTCTCAGGTGTTGACATGCTAATGAAGGGAGCGGGACGAGATTGCACTTCTTTATTCAGTATCCTTGAACTGTTACTCTTTCTTCACAGAATCCTTAGATCTGATGCTTAAAGTTACTAACTCACAGTTTGAAAAGTAACAACGAACAATGATACTTGGACCACATTTGCTGCTTACATGATGTGGCAGTTAATGTACACTTGCCCTTCAGTTGATGGGTTTGTGTCGTCCATTTTGTTTGTTCCCGTGTAACTAACATGGCATGTATACATGAGCTGCGGCAAAATGTGGTAAGCTAGCGATATAGTCGCAGTAGGCTAATAGCATTGTTATATTGCTAATTGCTTTACAAGTAATATTGTAAAAAATGCCCTGCACACAGAAACTTCACGAGCCTTATCTCTTTCAAGGATCTTTTTTTATTAGAAATGGGATCCTTAACTTGAATTTGCTAGATAAATATCATGCTTGGGTAAACTATGAATTTATGCTGGAGAAGTGCTTAGTCGGTACGTTAGATGAAAGAAGACAATGAAGAGAAGATTGCGCTTGAATGCAGTTGTCTGCTTCTGTATCATCATAAACTCGATGAATCCCCAATTGTAAGTCTTGGAATTTTTGGATACCAGATTTTGGTAATAAAACATATTGGATATAGCGATGCACTTGTTAAACTTCGCATTCAATTAATGGATAAATATGATACTTTTACTTCGCTTTCTCTTACTAAACTAATCTTGTATGATAAGCAGACTGTAAATCTGTAATGCTTCTGAAGATTTTAATAAACTTGTGATTTTTGCTCTACTCTTCATGGTCGTTTAATAGAACTGGATAACATACTTGGTAACTGACTTCAGTGTTTGGTTGTGATCTGTTTAAGAACAATAGTCTCTGAACAGGGCATAAAAATCCGTTGAGGGAGGCTTTGAGGAACTCATTGCCTATTTTAGTGGTTCTCAGGAGTGTGTTTCGACCACTACCCAGAAAGTCTCGAACCTTTAATTAGTGCATATATGGGTTTACTTCTATCTCATGCGAAAATGTTCAGATTTGTGAAGTTAACAAAACGTTTGAGCACTGCTTAATCGTCCAATTCAGAACTGCTCAAAACACATCTTAACTTGATTTTCTTATACATGTTATTGTGTTTTTAGGGTTGCAGAAGGCTTCCCAGGGGAGATTTATATTGAAGTCCGATCGTCTTGAGAGTGGAAGGAAGGATACACAGTGAACTACACTAAAGTTTTGATGTACTCTCCTCAAACTCCTTAGTACTTCAAAACTTTGATTCTTGATTCTCTTCTCATACTGCTAATTATGCACTGAATTAATCATATCTTAATACAAAGTGTTCCATATCTTCTCGTTGTCTGTTTATGCTTGAATCCTTTTGGTATTTGCTGAATTAGTGAATTTTAAATCTGAATAATACATTAATACGTTCTTAAAAAAAAATTAGTTTCAGATTGTTAAATAGAATATGAAACCCTAAACTAGAACTCCTCACATACAAACCATCACTTTCTTTGTTTATTGTTATTATTACATACAACTAGAACTATCAATCGATGCTTTACTTTAATATACCGAACAAACACCCACCCAAAATCCAAAAACAAAAAGAAAAAAAGGGAAACCAAGATATGAAAATGGAAAAAAAAGATTCACACAGAAAAATTACACTCAGGTTATTTGAATTGTCTCCTTCCAAGATGAGCAGGTAAAGATACAGTAGAATCCACACTCACATTGCCTACAGAATGCACAGGCTGATTCTTTCCTAGAACAGACTTGGAGCTGGAGTCCTTGCTTGAGAACAAAGGACTCGCGCCCCATCTCATAGATCCAATGCTCGGAGTTAAAGGAAATGAAAGCCGCCTCTTTTGCTCGCGGTCTGGAGTTGCAAGTAATCTGTCTTTAGGGTTACTATGAGATCTTACTTTAGCTTGAGCAGAAACAGTTGGTGTCATATAATTTGGGACCGAGAAAGGTGGGCAACTTGTCAGACTGTCGTTGTCTCTTAATGGATAATCACCTCCCATAACAGATCTAGGTTTTGGATGTTTCATTGATGTACCTGGTTTATTTGGCAGCGGTGATCTGCTGCTTGATAGATGAACTGGTGTTCTAGCCATAGATCCAAGAGGTGATTTTGGTCTCGGTGTTAGTGAATCGAGATTTTCTAATCTAAAACTTGGTTGCTTTGAGTTACCCGTTTGAGGTCTTGCTGTGGCAGAACCAGTACCTTGGCTCAATCTACGAGGTGGTGTCACATCATTCCTAAGTTGTTGAGACTGAAGTTCAGAAAATTGTCCGTCCTTTGTTTGTGTAGATTGAACTTCAGAAAAGCGATCGTTTTTCAATTGTGTGGATTGAATCTCAGAATGGTTTTCTGGAAGTTGTCGTTTGATCCAATTCCACCACCATGGAAAGCCGCCTGACCGAATCTCCATTAAAGCTGATTGAGCTGATTTTGGACTAGCTTTCAAAGACTTTTGGGATGACAAAGACCGAAGAAAAGTTTATTAGCATCTACTAGTAAATGATAAATAAAATGCTAATAGATAAATGAAATATAAAAATGTACTATTTACCTTATGTGAATGAACATAAGCTAGGGCTCTCTCTCTCTTGATGATAGCATCTACCTTGCGTTGCAGTCTTGCATCTAGTTCTTCTTTTGTTAGTACACTATCATCCCAATTTTCTTGTCCAGCCTACATAATAACATCATTCACATGCTTTAATATCTTTCTTTATTAGTTACAAACATTAAACAAGAAGTAAAATTGATACATAAAAGTTACTGGTGTCTGTGGATCCAGAACATAGAAATCAAACCGAAAATCAGGATTCACAAATGTTAGTTTAGCATGATCTGTGAATGCAGGTTGTAGCCGAAACGAAACAACACAAGTTATAGCACATAAAGGTGGTTGATCTTTGAGTTAGAAAGAAAACTTACTGTTTGAGTTAAGATCCATCTGGCCATGTTATTCTCAAGTTCTTTATCATTATTGTGTACATCACTACGATGTTGGGCTTGATTTTCCAATGTGTGGATCCTTCTCGACTGTATCTGTGTTTGAACTTTTACAAGTAACTGCATGTATTTCATGGCGTTCATCGTTTGTCGCTTCACACTCTGTCCTCTAACCACTCCTTGAAGTCTCATCAAACCCTTCAAAGCTCTGAAACTCCTCCTTGCCTGATTAACGAAATTTCACATTATATCGTCAGAACTTCAATCTTTTAATCTAGTTTTACCTACTCTTGGTGCGAGTGTTTCAAAGTTGATAATGAATTGTAAACTCATCATCTGAAATCACTTGTGTTGGTGGTACATATCACTAACTCAATTTTTGGTAGTATTATTTCTCTTATCATTTTTATGGAGTCGTCACAAAAAAAACACAGCATATTTGGTTCTATTCCTAGCTGATGATGATTGCACTACAATAATAAGTTCTCGTTTTATATTTGACTGAAACTGATAATGCAAGAGAATATAACAAAACCAAAAAGTTGATAGACAAAAGACCAACCATATAACCTCTGTAGATTGTTTGTATTTTGGTGGCTGCAATATGGTGCTGTTCTATGGTGGGTGGTATTCTGTAACTCTTGGTTGTGTTGTTGTTGTTGCTACTGCTGCTGCTGTTGTCGGTTTTCATATTTGCAGTATTGGTGGTGGTGGTGCTGCCATTGTTGTTGTTTGTTCTAGTGGTGGGAGTATTGTTGGTGGTGGTGTTGTTGCCACTGCTGCCGTTGTTGGGTTTTCTGGGGGTGGCAGTATTGGAGGTGCTGATGGGGGCAGTAATGGTGTTGGTGATGCTAGTCCTACTGCTGGTGCTGCCGTTGTTTTTGTTGTTGCCCTGATTGATTTGTTCATAATGTTGAGCAACAATTGAAGGAACAGGCGGTACCCTATGTTGATCTGTCGATGATAAAATGGGTTGTGCCATCTGCCGCTCCTTTTCTGCATCTCCAAGTATTTTCTCGATACTGCTTGGTTCCCTGTAAAGAGGAACAAAAGAAGTTGTTTCCCCATTTCTTAACTTCCCTAATCCCCATTTCTTTTTCTTGGCTGTACTGTTCTTTTCCAACTCCTGTGATATAATCAAACCCTGTTATAAGAACTTCTGGACAGAGCAAGATAAAGTTATGAATGGAATCAATTATCAGAAGAAAGAGTACTTACATTGGCTACTTTATCTTTGGAGTTGGGGGAGAAAACCTTTTTGATTGCAGAAAACCAATTTCCTTTCTTGCCCATTCTTTTTTCACATCACTAGTTTTAACCTGCAACAGAGTAAACATTAGTTCATTTCGAACAATCAGATTCACCGGTACTCATATACTCTGGTGACATTTCTCTGATGGGGCTAACCGGAATAATCCAGATTTTAGTCAGTCGCCGTGAAGTTTACCAGAAACCTGTTATGCTTAGGGAGAGCTAATAGTAAATTTTACTAAGATAGGTTTCAAATTAACATGTAACAAGGAAGTTAGGCAGCTGTTGTAATTTCTCTAAAGCTCAGAGGATTAGGAAGTTGTTGGGACAACATATCTCACCAACCATCTGAGGGTTAGGAAAACAGTTAGTTGGTGGAACAAGATATCTCAACAACACTTGATCAACTCTTTGTTTTTGTTTGCATCAAACTAAATTTCTTGACTCCAATTTTGTATTTTCATGAGCTGATATGTTGCTTTCTCCTCAACAAAAATTTCAAGGTCTAATTCTCCTAGAAAGTCTCTTTTTATCTCCATCTCTTAAAAGTTCCAAGTCCAAAATTCTTAATTTCACATAATTCAAGCAATTCACATCCTACATCACAATTCTACAAAACACCCACCAGAACAAATAAGTCTAGTAAAAGAATTAAGAGCATAATTTAAGACACCCAAAGAGAGATTAAGAGTAAATCATAAAGCTTGATCAATTTATTTGAATTAGTAGTACCTTAGCCACTACTTTTGTCCTTCCAAACAGCTTTTTGTAACCTCAGCAGCAAAAGCTTATGCTTCTTTTTCTTTAGATGATCAAACCCAAGAAGTAGACAAAAAGAGGGAGAGATAGAGAGAAAGAAAGAGAGATTAGTAGTACTGATCAAGTGATAATCCTTCTTCTTCTTCTTCTTCTAGTTCTTCTTCTCTTCTCTTCCTCCTTCGTGGCCTCTCATCAAATCACTTAAAAAACCAAGCAACTTTTGTCCTCTTCTCCTTCATATCACCACCCCCTCTTTTAGTTGTTGTTATTGGATTCTATTTTTTCACCAAGTATGAATCTTATTCTTCCTACTTGTAAAGATTTACTTTTTTTCCTTCTTCCTTCCTTCTTTCTGCTTTGAAATTTCTTTTTCTAGATGTAGAGAGAGCTTTAGAAAGAGTCAAATTGTTATCTCATTGGTGTTGTTTGGGTTGATATGATGATGAAGGTTGGCTACTTTTTCACTCAACAAAAATGAGAAGAGAATCAATCAACCTACCAAACAAAGAACCAAACTTTTACTTGATGAGTAGAAAGCTTAGTTAGACAGCAATACCCACTTTAAGAAAAAACAGTAGTTTTTGTCCATCTTTTCCTTTTTTGTTGTTTTTAATTCTTAATAGTTTATTATGGTTGATTGTGTTTAGACTTTAAGAAGATAATGAAGAGAAAAAAAGCTAGGAATAAGTTGGGACACCTACTAGTGCTACCCATTAGGAAAATGAGAGTTAATTTATTGCTATCATTCATGAATCGAATGGTTTAATTGAATATTCATTAACCTACGTCAATTCCTTACTTCTGTTCGAATATATTTAAAAAGTTGTTTTTTGATTTGTAAAACAAAAAATTAAAAATTAATTAGGATATATAATTTTAGAATGACTTCCAACATCCTATCCAATTCCAATGTATGTGCTGCATTTTCTGAAGTAGTTGCTATTTCTGGACTTATAGCGGCTACACCGACAAACATACTTCATATGCCCATGACTCCAGAAACAATATAACGTTTTGCGAAGTAACATATTTTTGCTTCTAATTTATAAAATTGGTTTCTGCTTATGGTATCCAAACATGTTATTAGAATTGATGACATAATTAGGTGTTTGTTTTTTATAAAATTTAATTAGTGTTTTGAGTTATAGATAAGGTCATAATTGGTAGTCACCGGAGTGTTTGAAAACAGCATGTGGTTGGCCACAAAATTCAATTACTTTAGTTATTAGTGTTTGAGTAATTAATAAGGTCACAAGTTTGGAATTGGCAGTCACTACTACGACGTTTGGAAACAGCTTGTGGTTGGCCACTACATTTATAACAGTTTAACGGTTACCTTTAATGCGAAAAAACCCAAAAGAGAACTAGAACCAAAATAAAAAAAAATTGGTCCCAATTTTTCTTACGGTATTTATGAAGATCCTAAAATAATAAGAGAAATCATTTTTATTAGATTTAGATATTATCGATAAAAATTGGAGTTTTATAGATAAATTATCAGAAGATGTTTGTTGAACTTGTATTTTCAGTGCAAACTTTTGTTCCCAAAAAGTGAAAGTAAAGACAAAGAACTAAGGACCAAAGGTCTCTCTATATTCATGCATGAGTTGTTAAAATACAACAATTGTAGAACGAGAGTTCATAAATTATTGAACTATCTTCCTTAGTTGGACCATTAACAGGTTAAGAACCAAAACCAGTGTCTTTCTAAAAGCAAATGTAGTCAAGATTATACGATTATAATTCTATATTCTAATTGCATAAGCTTTCTTTTGATTATGTCGGTTGAAATGTCTAAAATGTGACAGAAAAATCTTTGTTTTTGCTCTGCTTACTATATTTACACGTCGTTCCCGTTATCAAGTCTTGCTACTTCTTTCCTGAATTCTATAGAATGTCGAGACGGTGCATTTGGTCAGGCATCATTGAAAGTGGATAGGAGGTGGTGGTTAGCACAGGTACGAGTAAAATTAGTAATTTAGTTTGCTTCAATAGTATGAAATTGAACCGTAGAAACATCGAAGTAGTTATATTGAACGAACCTGTAGTGTAATAGTAGCATATTGACTCCATGTCAGAAGATGCGTGTTCGATTGATATCAGATTTAATCATTCGAGTATGTCAATTTTGATATCAACTTTGGTTGTTGACACCAGTCAACGATATATCTTTTTTTTCTTCTGAATTTTTAGTTTGTATGTCAACTTTGGCTTGTTAACATCTGATTTTGGTGTCAACTTGGTTTAGTTGACACCGAATTATGATTTCAACAACATAACTTTTTTTTCTAAATTTTCAGTTTTGGTGTCAAACTTAGTTTTGTTCTGGTGTCAACAACATAATTATTGGTGTCAACTTGGTTTTGTTGACACAGGATTATGATTTCAACAACATAATTTTTTTCTAAATTTTCAGTTTCAGTGTCAACTTGGGTTTGTTCTGGTGTCAAAAACATAATTATTTCTGAATTTTTAGTTTTGGTGTCAACTTTGGCTTGCTGGCACCAGATTATGATATCAACAACATAATTTTTTTTCTTCTGAATTTTCAGTTTTAGTGTCAACTTTGGTTTGTTGACACCAGATTTTGGTGTCAACTTGGGTTTGTTGACACCAGATTATGATATCAACAACTTAATTATTTCTGAATTTTCAATTTTGATGTCAACTTGGGTTGTTGACACCAGATTTTGGTATCAACTTCGTTTGAGTTGGTAGTGGTGGTGGTGGTGCTAGAGGTGGTAGCGGTGGTGGTGGCGACAGTGGTATTGGGATATAGGTGGTGATAATGGTGGTAGTGGTGCAATGGTGGCGTGGTGTTGGTGGTGGAATGTTAGTGTTGTTGGTGGTGTTTGTGGAATGGTGTTGGTGGTGGAAGTGTTTGTGGAGTCGTGGTGGCGACGAAGGTGTGGTGTTGGAATGTTGGTGGTGGTGGTAGTAGAATGTTAGTGTTGGTGGTGGTGGTGGTGGAATGTTGGTGGCGGTGTGGTGTTGGAATGTTGGCGGTGGTGGTGTTTATGGAGTGGTGGTGGAATGGTGGTGGTGGTGAAGTGATAGAGAAATAAATTTGTTATTTTTTGAAATGAAGAAAGATGTTGTATGTGATAAAAAAAAATTATATAAACGAAAGTATTAAGGTAATCTATTTTTAAATAGATAAGAGTTCTAGAAAATATCTGGTATAATTATAATATATATGGATATTTACAAAGAATTTTATTTTTAGAGGTATTTAATTAGTGTACCCTTTTTAAAAAAGTAGAAGAGAAATATAGTATTTTCAAAGAATAAATTAGAACCACTGCGGAGAAATTAGAAAAGAAACCTAGCCATATATTGGTCATGAGTTAAGAATGAGAATTGAACTCTATAAACTCGGATTTTCCCGTTGTTCCTCGATAGCTTTTCCTACTGCTCGTGCAGTCAAAAATCAAGAAGAAATGGTTTTGAAAGCTAATAATGCTTTCAACATATCACTGCTATAAAGCACATAAAGAACTGGAAATTAGCGCGTAAGAAATAGCCGTCAATTATAAGAAAACTCTTCCAAAACCGATTCAAATAGGGTTTGCTTTTTTGGTCGTGTCTCATGGCATCGGTACCCAAAAAGCGTTTACTGTTTGCCTTAGAGTTTAGTTTTTGAAATCTATTTTGAGCAAATTTTCTTTACGGTCCTTGTAGAACCACCGATTGGAAAATATGGGAACTCACCTTGAATATGCCTCCTCCATTTTAAATAAATTTTGGAAAATACACAAAGGTAATTTCCACTTCTCATTTTGATGTATGAGTTCATTGCTTTTTGGCCAAATGGGAAGATAGAAGATATCACCTAGGATATATCCTGTTGGACCGTCACTGATTTTATAATAGACTCCAAGTCAGATTTAAATTTCCAATCAAATTCAAACAAACAATGTGTAATTGCAAAAACAAAAGAGACATTCACTAATAATCATCACGATCTGCTCATCATTCGGTTCCGATCTTTAACTCTACGCCCTTTATCTGACCGTTCCAACCAAATAATTGCATATAATAGGATCTTCCAGCTTAGCTAGGTGAGTGAGTCAAGGCAATTCAAGTCCATTGCTTTATAACTCCAATTATAGAGCGTCATAATGACGATTTCTCCTTCCTGATAAAGCCGTTTCTCAGTACTGTACTCTGTACAAAGCCGTTATACTCACAGTATAATATTCAGTAGACTTTTTGCTTTCAGATAAATAAATAAGGCTTTTATTTTCTTGGGATATACATAAAGAATGCGTACCTTTAAGATTAATCCATATGCAGTGCAGCCAACGATGGAAGAAGTTACAGCAATATCTATCTCGAGTGTGCTGTGCAGAATGAATATAAAGCTGCAAATGTGTGACCCATGACAGCAATATTGTTGCTGTATTTCTTTTTTGGTTGGTGATTTTAGTGATTGATGATCAAGTAGGGAAGGGAGGTAGTCAATGGGGGAAGAAGAAAGCATGTGGTTTCAGGCAGCTGAGATGACAGCAATATTGTTGCTGTGTTGTTGGATAAAAATGGTCGTGCTTAATTTTTTTTTAGAAAAGTCTTACACAGTTCTATACACTAACCTTCACTCACTCCATATTAAACAAAACTTCACTCCCAGTGTAAGTAAAAGAAACAGACACCAATACCACTTAATCATTTACAGAGATTTTATGTATAGTTTTGTCTGTCAGTTTGAGAGTATTAAAAAAAATACATTTTGATTTTGACCACTTAATTAGTATATGGTGATTGATTGATAATCAAATACAAACACGACACATGGAGTTCTATATTGAGTACATAATTAAGTAGTGGGTATATTAAACAACTAAAAGTACTATGATGTATGACTAAAGAAGAGATGAAAACATAAGATTAACCACCGTTCCATTCTTGATTAGTAAGTAAAAATTATCCCTCAAATTAGTTGCGTCTCTCTCTCATGTGACATGTTTTAAGTACATCATTAAGTAGCTTATAAGCAAAAACCTATGTAAAGTCCAATATATTTGAGCCTAATAATTCATCCTATAGACAAAAATAAAGATACATTTTCAAAGTCATTCGGGAAAATACATCATATGTTGGAACTTAGTTTTTAGAAGCTCTCCATACTTCAGAGAGAAAAAATGCACCATGTATAAGTTTTTTTTTTTTTCTTTTTCCAAAAGCATGTAGAAATTAAGTAAGCTTAAAACAGTATTACACGTGAAAAATTAGCCCCGCAGAATCATTGGTTAAATTAACTGTATTCGTCTTGGGGTTTATTAATAGGCCAAGAGAATCTTTGTCAACTAGGCAGGCTACATAGTGGAGTCGAATACAGACGATTTAAATTTAAAATTTACGGGTGGTCTATTTCTACCCATAAAAAAAACCGTTTAAAAACGCTTCATGCTGTTAAATTTTGCCAAAACATAACCTAGTTACCCTGGTAGTACTTTTTTTTCTTAATCATGATATAAGCCTCAAATCTCCTCTATCAATAGAAAAAGCGACTGTCTTAGGTAAGGACTATCGTCGATGATATCTCATATGTTAAAATATACAATATACTCCTTTCGTTTTTATTTATTGGCTTAAATATTGTTTTATTTTAATCTTTTAATATTTATTAAAATTAATATTTTTTCGTAACATTTTCCACAACACCTCTGCACTTTTATCTTTTAAGTATAATTTTTCTTAAAAATATACTAATAGCCACTAACGTTGGAAGAATTTTATCAAGGATATAGTTATAGATAGAGAAAATTTACCTCCCTCCATTCTTTTTTTTTTTTGAACTTTCGACAATTGGGCCTTCTTTTGATAACTAAAATATCGATAAAGTAAATTACGAAAGGCCCGCGGACCAACTACCCTGGAACTGCCTATCTCAGTCCGTTAAACCTTCGGATTCTCTCGAGTTGTAATAGGTTTGGGTTTCTTGCAATTCAAGTTTGTGGTTTACTTAGGTCTATATATACGTGAGAACAAAGGCTTAGGATAATTCAGTTTGATTTTTCCTGCCTACTCTTTACTTTTTTGCTTTCACCAAAACAGTCTAGTTTTTTGTTTACCATGTCGACTTCAAAGATGGTAACCTTGAAGGGTTCTGACGGAGCAGAATTTGTGATTGAAGAAGCTGCTGCTCTTCAATCTAGCACCATTAAGCATATGATCGAAGATGGTTGTGCTGATAACGGAATACCTTTACCCAATGTTAGAAGCGAGATTATGGGTAAAGTTATTGAATACCTCAAGAAACATGTTGGAGACGACCATGACGACGCCAAAAAGACAGAGCTTAAGGAGTGGGATGCTGAGTTTGTTAAGGTCGATCAAGCTACGTTGTTCGATTATACTTTGGCTGCAAATTATCTGGATATTAAGAACTTGTTGGATTTGACTTGCCAGACAGTTGCTGATATGATCAAGGACAAGCAACTAGCGGAGATCCGCAAGATTTTCAACATCGAGAATGACTTCACCCCTGAGGAAGAGGCGGAGGTCAGAAGGAAGAACCAGTGGGCTTTTGATCAATTTGAAAGCTAGAGGATCATTCTAGCTAGGGTCTTCTTTTGTTTTTATCACGTTAGTTTAATTTATGTTTTTGAATTGTCCAGACAATTTTTATTTGATTAGTAGTGATTAATGATATGATTTTCTTTAATTTCTTAATTATTTAGTGTTTTAAGTTTAATTGCATGTGTTTTGTTCTTGAGAATTTAGGTTATGTTGAATTGAATCAACTAGTTTATGTTAATTACCTGTTTGGTAGGATCAATCCTTGTGCAAATTATATTTTTCTGGTGCGTCTAACTTAAAACAAGAAGCTGAATTAATGGCATCTGCTGCTTGGGTTAGAACATATTTTTCTAGCTAGCAGATTGAAGAGCAACAGCTTCTTCGACCACAAAATCATGTCCATCAGAACTCCTCAAGGTTACTGTCTTTGACATGATTGTTGGAACAAAGTTGCTTACTTGTGCATTTAGAATCGGGAAGAATTGCTATTTTTCGTTTGAAAAGATTTAAATGTTTTTCTAATTCAAAAAGTTGTTATCTTTCGAACAAAAGAAAAACATTTTATTAATTACAGAGTCTTTGGTTCGGAATATTAAATACAGGGTGCACCTTTTATCTTTCAGTAGGCACTAGCTTTTATATCCTCAGCTTGAATCAGATATTCATGATACTTCTACTGTCTTGTTTTGCCACTTGAATAAAACACATACACACCCGTCACCCAATCCTTGGAAGAAATGTCCTTTTGCTTTGTGCACTTTGGTATTCCACTATCTTTCGAACGTTAAATTGAGGATACCCGATAAATTAAGAAATACTTTTACTTGGTCTAACTTAGAAATCCTACTAAGGGGTTTTAAGAGATATTTTGGAATGATAATATTACTATGATATCCTTTATTCCTAATTCCCTTAACCAAGTATCTCTAAATATGTGGGATAAAATCAAAATAATAACTCCTCTTTTTATTCTCTCCACATTCACATCTTTTTTTTCTTCAACATTAACTTTCCTAACCGTTTTATTTTGACCGTCGATTAATCATCGAATTCGTCGATCAATAATATCCATAAATAGAAAATGGTTAAATCGAAACAATGTTCTAGGAGGGCTAGACCTAATCCTGGAATTGCTGCGGCGACTCAACGAAAAGCGAAATATTACATGAGGATATACTATTGCAATTTATTTGGAAGAAGAAGAAGAAGAAGAAGAAGAAGAAGGGAGTCAAACTCTTGCTGAAATGACTTCAATGGGAAGGTTAGTGGTTCTCAATCTTTTATTTAGTGTTTTTATTGATTTGAAATTGTTAAAATTGGTTAGAATTACAAAATCAAAGTGTCAGCCGACAAATTAATATACAACGCGGACAGCCTAGTCGGTATTGAAATGATAAAACATATACTATGACGACAAAGACCAAAAAGAATACATAAACAAAGTAAAAAAAACTTACAAAATAACTATGTGAAACATAATGCCGACAAAGAAGTTGAGAATACCGACAGAGATGTCGACCATGCCGATATACAATTAAGCAATGCCGACTACCTGACTATTTCTTAAAATTAATTGCATTGCTAAAATCAAATAAGTCCTTAAACTAACAATCCTTAGTATTGTGTTCCAGCACCATAATTCAAACAAACAAAATGAAACCAAATCAACATTGTTTAACGCGGCCAAAGAAAACAAGTTATAAATTGTTCAAAATAAACATATATAAATCATTCCCATCTAACCTTCTTCGTCGCCCTTTTCTTTTTCTTTTCCCGAACATCTCCCTCGCACTAACATTCTCAATGTTCTTTAGTTTCTCATCGACCTTACGCATTTTTTCAGTGGTCAGCGTCACTCCTTCATCAATTTTCAGCGAAAAATTACGAAATGACACCGATTCGCTTCCGCTATTTTTCATATTCATACATACAACATATAGTTATTATACTTACGTAACAACAAAACACATCACTGTTATTTGAATAATAATACATAGTATAAACAAAAAACCATAGTAAAAGCAAAAACGTACGTACCACTACGAAAAAAACTTTGCGATAGAATCATGAGATTGAGATGAACTTGGGGTAGAAGCTGGACCAGGGGTTGGTTTCTTTTTTTGCCGGGAGGAACTTCAACAATTGTCGGACGTACCACGTAACCATGATCCCATTTTCAGTACTCCGTGATGTAGAGTTCATTGGCTTCACCATTGACAACAACCACCCAATCATTCGCATTCACCTGACAATTATTGGCCCTTTCCCTTCAATATAAAACGAGTGGTGTAGGGGCATAAGCGACGACAGTTGTTTTCAAGGTTGATGTACACCCGTTCCATTTATGATGAAAAATATGGGCAGGCACATAAAGAACCTTATTAGATTGCTTCTACCCTAGCTGCCTTATTACACGGATCGGATTGTACATGACAAATCCTCCAGGGTGAAACAACGGTTCATTATAAAAGCAACATCATTAGACCTTCGAATATAGTGACGCTCTTCTCTATCCACCTTGTAAGGATCAACACTACCTCTTCGAACGTTATCGCATCCAAAGCCATTCGCATTTCTATCAATTGTTTTTTGTTACCTGGCTTTGGACCCCCTTAGAACCGGTATCTAAGAGCTCTATGCCGCTCTTGTTGTGGATCCCAAACATCATTTGTACTCAAATATGGCTTATCCTTGAAAAATGATGAAAATTGTTCATACGTCCAGACCTATGTCAATATAATAGAGATTATAAGAATTAACATTATACAAATATATTTGAAAAAAAAGGACAACAACGATTAAATTGATTCGATCTTACCTGGAGGAGAGTCATGTTCCCGACAAGGTCTCTGCAAGTCGCCTTTGAGGACTTCCATATCTCATTCAACAAATGTGCAACTACAGCGGTGCCCCACGAATAGTTGGGGACCTGATCTAAAGGATGCAAGAAATGAAGAAAGTTAGTATTCACCCGGTTTCCACTAGTGTTGAGAAAAATCCTCGTGCCTAAGATATACAACATATAGACAACGGTTGTACGACTAATATTTTCGGGACCCAGTAAGTTATTCTCTTCTCTCACTCGAATCCCTCTGAAGGTTTCCTTGAGCATCTTTAGCTTGAAAGTCTTGGTAATATAACCAGCGTTCTTGTGAAAATTTGTTCTTGAAGTCTTGGCGTCCCAACCAAACAACGTATTGGTAAGATTATGCAATTGCTCCCATCCCAAGTCCTTCGTATAATTTTCTTTTGTAACAGGATTTTACGTTGGACCAAATAAAAATGTTTCAATTTATAAGGTATCTCCTTATTAAACGCTCACAAACTACTCAAAAAAGATTTATTAATATACCTAATGAAATCAAAGAAAGATCTCGAAAACAGATTTTTCCACTTCAGCTCAAATTTTGTTGTATAACTTAAAATGTGTTATATAGTTATGCGATCCAAAATCTGTAACGTGAAATGACTTTTTCTTGCAATAAAAACACATTTAATTGATATCCTAGAAATGAATAATTAATTTGTTTTTTTATTATTTAGATCAAAACAAATACTCCAAAAACAAACGAATGATCAAGGAATATTATGCAGATCAAAGTTATTATCAAAAGTCTATTTTAAGTGATCTCACCATGCCAGACATAAACATGCATGTGTATGTATCTAAGGTTGTGAGGACCTAATCACTTCGATAATATCATTAGCAACACCACATAGACCCTGAAAAGCGTCTTGCCTTTGTGCCAATACATCAGGATAAGCTAATGGAGGAGCCGCTGAGCTAAAGGAATTTTTGCAACTATCAGCATATGCAGCACCAGCACCCACTTCTAAAATTGCATTGTCAAGCTCATCAGAACTTAAATCTCCAGCGGATCCCTCAAGTGCAGACTTGGCATTGTCATAAAACGTACTGCATCCTTGGACTACTTTAACTGCATTCGCATCGGTATAAGTTTTAACAAGCTGGTCGAGTATGTATTTCGATGTGTCTGCAGCACTGGTTTCTCCAGCATTAATCATAATATTGGCTAGACCTTTTATATCAGCTGCTTGGCTAGATGGATCGGTGTTTAATGTCGATGTACAGAGATCCGGTAACCGTGTCCGTCGGCAAGTAGATTGGATCAATCCAGCATCTCCTGATACAAGAATAGAAAATTGTTGAACGACCGAAATGAGGGAAAGAGAGGAGATTAGGTAGACAATTGATGAAGCCATGATTTTTTTCTCGAAATGGAATTATACTTTGATCTACCAAGAAGAATTATATATATATATATATATATATATATATATATATATATATATAGTGGAATGGGAATATTAATGTTGGAAAAAAGAATTACGGAAATAAATTATTCTTAATTTCATTACACATTTAGCATCTTGGGTATGATAATATCTCATAATTATTGTAATTTAGTGAACCCAAATCTTTAAGATATTTCGTAATTAATTATCTTTATATTAGAATAGTAAATCAATTCTCATTAATAGATCGAAATAACAATATTAAAAAAACATAAGTAATTAAGAAAACATAACTATTAGATATTTATTTTGTTTGATCGATAAATCAAAATATTTAAAACTCTATCTTAATTACTTTATTACTTAATTAATTTCCTTAAGCTGTTTGATAATATCAGCAGCAACAGCAACTAACTCCACAAATCTGGCTTCTCTTTGCTCCAATTCATCAGGATAAGATAATGGAGGATTGAAAAAAGTAAACGAATTACGGCACCTATCAGAATAATCACGGCCAGCATTCACTGCAATCGACGCCAAATCCAAGTCCCCGGAACTCACAAATGGGACTGACCCATCCAGAGAGGTCTTTGCTTGTTTATAATCTTGGCTGCATCTTATCAATACTTTATCTGCTTTTGGATCATCTGCAAGAGTAATAAGCTCGGCTAGTATGAATCTAGATGTGTCTGCAGCATTGGCGGAGCCAGCATTAATCATAATAGTAGCTAGACCTTTTACATCTGTAAGCCGGCTACCCCGATAGGAGTTTAATGTCGACGTGCATATATCGGGATATTGTGTCTGTTGGCAAGTTTTCTGGATCAATTCAGCGTCTCCGAGCACGAGAGAAAGAGGTAACAGAATGGAGATTAGGAAAACAATTGATGAAGCCATTTTCTTTCTTCTTGCTATTGAAATTGTAGAGATTAGATTTGATTTGTATTTTTGAATCACTTAGTAAAAGAATGGCATTTATAGTGGAGTTGTGAATGTTAATATTGGAAGTAAGAATTGATTATGGGAAACAAAATTTTGAGTATGTATGCAACTTCATTGCAGATCTAATATTTTTCTAAAGTTAAATTACTTTGTTTCTTTAGGAGATCAAGATATTCCACATTTTCAAGATATTACGAAACTTTTATTTTAAGTATTATTTTATAATTTTAAAATAACTAGAAAAATAATTTATATTTTAAGTATTTTTGTATTCCATGAGGAAATTAGATGGTTTTATTGGAAATAAAGATATATGCTTACATGAAATAGAACAGTGCATACGATATAATGCAACAGATTCATCGTGCATGATGCAATTGGTGTAACAGAATGTATAATCCTAATTTCCATTTTTGTATTCACGTATCCAACAGCACCTGTATTGGTCATTTTGAAGAAAAAATTACATATAGAAATTGATAAGTATATAAAAATTTAAAATTAATTATTGAAGTTTATGGGTCTAACTAACCTCGAAAACCAACTTACAAGGTTAGGGTTGTCCAATGCTTATTAATTACAGGATCTTAAGTTGTACACCCAATGTGAAACTAATCTGAACACACCCTCTCACGTGTAGTTTTTTTGGGTCTAACACGTGGTCATTAAATCGGGTGACGCGGAGTAAAAGTGCGGTCAAATAATTTATCATAAATTACCTGCTCTGATACCATATTAGAATTTATAGATCTAACTAATAACCTTGAAAACCGACTTGTAAGGTTATGATTGTCCAAAACTTATTAATTGTAGGATCTTAAACTATCCGCCCAATATAAAACTAATCTTAACATTAATTATATAAATTTTTTTGTAAGGGTATATTCATATCTCACTATCCTTAACTGATTATATAGAAATTTGAAATTAATATTTTTTTAAAGAGTGTATAAAATCATATTATATACATGTAAAATTTACTTCACAGCAAGAAGATGATTATAAGTACGGCTGCACAAACCGGACTCAACCCGCCCAAAATTATCCGACCCGCACCCGCCCAAAATTATCCGACCCGAACCCCGTCAGTCGATGAACGGGTCGGGTGCGGATGATTTTATTAAAACCCGACTTCTGGCGGGTCGAGTGCGGGTGAGGGCTCCTCTCACCCGACTTCTGGCGGGTCGAGTGCGGGTGATAGCTCCTCTCACCCGACCCGACCCGCCCACCCTCCATCTGTTTCTTAACTTCATCGACTGCCTTCGCCCTTCACTCTAGTCTCTCTTCTACTCTTTATCTCTGTATTCTCTTCAGTCTTCTCTATTCTCTATTCTTCTTCATCGATTCTCATTTCTTTCAGAGGTTACATACGGAGCACACCACCACCACCACCGCGAACCCAAGAATCATCACCACCACCTTGTTTCTTCTTGAATCTCTATCAGGTACAGGTACTGTTTGTTTTAATATATTTTTTGCCCTAATTGAAATTTCTGTTTGTATAATTACATGATTGAGTAACAATTGATTATGGGTTTCATTAGTTTTGAGTGATTGTGATGCTCATAAGGTTTAATTTGATAAATAACTTTTCCCTAATTTGAAATTAATATTTGTGATATTAGGGCTTTTTGTAGTAAAGCATGCCTTTGTTCAATTTGGTTCCCTTAATTAGTCGATGTAGTGTCACTGTTCTTAAAGATTGTTTAGATGTAGTGTCATTGAGTTGATTATGCTTTAGTTTCTGATTACTATTGATTCTTCTTGGGATTTTCCTTCTACTAGTTCCTTTACAACTGATAAAAATTTTCAGACTATTTCTGTGTCTGTTTCATTGCTTTGCATCTTTGTGTAGCAGGTTTGCAAATTGCATCTGTGTCTGTTTCATTACTTTGTCCATCTGCAAAAAACTTATACATTCCTCAATTATCAGGGTTTCAGTAATTGTACCATTTTAGGGGACTACAAACGCTTGTTGTTATGGATTGCCAAATAGTTTTGTTAATTCCGTGTAAAATTCACTTGATGCCACATTTTAGTAGAATTCACTTGATGTCACACTTTGTAACTAGGAAATAACCGGTAGTGATATTGCAAGAGTAATAATAAACATGTTTTGCATTGTACATTTATTTCAGGCAAGAGTTTGGTTAAACATGAACGAGACTATGACAGCCGCCTAGCATTACCTCTACCAAGGGTTGCTTCAGGTAGTCGCTCAATGCGAGTACTTGTGGTTAGGTATAAATTTTTTGCATCTTCCGTCTATGATAATAATGGTTGTAGCAGCCACAGTTTCAAATAAAGGGCTTTAGACTGCTGAAGTTCATCATGGTTGGTTCAAGAATTCTTTTGTGATGACATGCCTGATGGGTTGAGTGTAGGTATTGCTCTTTACCTACACACTTTCAACATAGGGTATTTTCTCAGCGGCTATGGAAGTAACTAACACTAGCAGTCAGTTTAGTTGGTTCCCTGAGAACTCTGTTTAGTTGGTTCTCTGACAACCTCAATGGGCACATCTTGATTACTCCCATTGACTTGCTAGATCTGCAGCAACAGATTTGTCTGCTTATTAGTATTTTGCAAAATCTTGACATTGCAAGAGTTGGTTAAGTTCAGTATGTGAGTGTGTCAATATCTTAGCAAAGTTGTGAACTATTTAAAGTGCTAGATTCATATGCTTTTAGAGCAAAGTTTTATCATAACTCTGAAGAAGAAGAAATTTATTGTCGAATTTCAGTCATATCAGTATCGATTATAAATGAATTCTTTACATTGTCTCTACAGTAATTGAGAGAATATAGTTATATCGGGCTTGAAACTGCATAAGAACAATAAGACTGAAGAACAAGTTGTAACTGTTACGAACTACTAGAACTGTCATGGGATTAGATTTTTATTTTTTAAGATTTTGCTTACTATGTCATATTTTTTTGTTAATACACTTGAAATTTTAGGATGATGAAGTCGTAACTTCATGGTTAAACGACAAAGCAGTAAAGACAACAATTCATGCCAACAGAATTCATTCATCTCAAGAACATAACAGGAATACATGATACAAAACAGTTGAATTTACAGAACAAAAACAGCAGTATAGGACAGGACATGAACAGGGCGGAACAGGACAGGAACAGGAACATGACAGTACATGACCCTCGGGTGACCCGCACCCGACCCGCCGTAAAGTCGGGTCAGAACCGACCCGACCCGTCCTACGGCGGTTTGGATGGTGACAAGAATTGGCCGTCTCAACCCGATGGAGGGAAGAAAGCTCTATAAGAATAATCTAAATCTGTTCCCCGGCTCATACCTACCCCCACTCCAGCAACGAATCTTATTCTTTTCTTGGATCTGGTTCGTGATATTGCGAAAAGACCCATAAATATAATGACAACGGGCCCTTATTGCAGCCGATGCTACTGAATCAACTGCTTTATTTTTACCAACTATTAAGAATTGCTTTCCTTTACTTGCGGGTCGGGTGCGGGTGAGTACAAACCCGACCCGATCCACCCGATGTGCAACCCTAATTATAAGTCTACGATATCTATTAGACATATAATTGACGTGATTTCGTTATATTCCTCGAGGTAAGCTAGCTGCAGAATAGAACCTAACAAAAATCGTCAAAAAAATAAATGAAAATAGTCGGACCATGTGTGTCCCATCAAGATATCTACAACTTAGATATTTAATTTTATCACTCATTCCAGAATAAAACGAA
>JAJJMC010013930.1:386714-398682 GCA_023531435.1 Papaver californicum | reverse complement strand
AGAATAAAACGAATATAGTAAAAAATTCTATTTTCCCATTGGTTTATGAGTATAACCGTGTCCTTCATCAGTTCGGATAGAAACCATTCATGCTCGTTGGATGGATTTCAGTGGTATATGACACGTTGATGACAGAACATGTGGTGGTGCAGATTGGTGCGTCATTGTTATCCACCGAACGGACATCGTTTTTATCGCTGGCTGCTAGATCGTCGAGATGTGGGTTTTGGATGGAAAAGAATATATATCGTATTCTTACACCGAATTTACATATTTTTTTAGATCTATTATTGTTGATTTTTTTGGGACGTCAATCACATGGCTAGCAAATTGTATATAAGTTTATGAAAAAAAATTGTGAAAATATGTATAAATAGACTTTAAGAGCTAGTTGACAAGTGAGAAAAATTTCCCATACATAGCCCCGTCACTTTGGACTACCAATAATGGGCAGAAACTCAATAAATTTTAGCAGTCATTTTATGCTCTAACTACCAAGAGGGAAAAGTAGGAGAACTACAAGCTCGACCCGTCGAGCAGGGAAAATAGTCGGCCATAGTGAACCTCCGGTGACCATAGATATAAAACTTTAGCTTCATTTAAGTCTGAACAAACTCATACAAAAAAAAAATGTTATTCTTTTTCTTTTTTAATTGATAAAAAAATTGATTTTAACAAGTTTTAAAAGTATCATCACTCCAATATTTTACCACTTTAATATAGAATCCTCAATTAGGGAATACCCTTAAATTGGGGGATACTCACGATTATATGTGACTTAATTTTGGCTAAGGGGGTATTTTTTATGGTAAAATGTCCATTCTGTCTTTACACTAAAAAGAATAAAAGAAAATTTAATAAGTATCCCCCTAATTGTAAATAACGGCTCTTCCCCTTCTTCTTCATTGCAACGTTATTTCATCGTCGATTCTAAAAATTTCTTCGTCGATTAATTCCTTCTATAAAAATGCCTAGAATGAAAGAATGTAGTAGGTCATGCCCTGATGCTGGATCTGGAATTGCTTCTCAAAATAAAGCAAAACAAGTTTTGAAAGGTAAATTGCATTCAATTGCAAATCAAGAAGAGGAAGAGAACTCCGACGATCAACCACTAAGCGAAATGGCCCCGTTGAGAAGAAGGTAAGTAATCCCCATCAATTTTATTTTTGTTGTGTAGTGTCATGATTGAATGTTTTAGGATTTAAATCAAAAATTAAGACAAAATTGGGGCACTATGCGTAACAGTCGGTATTGGTAAGCAGTTGAACGCAATACCGACTCTTATTTTCAGCATTGCTTATTAAGTTGAACGCAATACCGATTGTTCTTTCGGTATTGGTTTAGGGTTTAAATCAATACCGACTTAGATTATGTATATGGGTTTGCATGTTAGGTTACGAGTCGGCATTGCATCTATCGATGGATTTCAATGCTGAAAGTTGATTGATTGTTGCGCTTTTCTTAAGAAGCAATGCCGAAAGTTGTTTGTTAATTATGCCTCCTTTTCAAGTACAATCAGCATTGTATTTTGCTTAATAAGCAATGCCGAAAGTTGTTTGATAAATAAACTTGTACAACCTCTTTTTTAAGTATAGTCGGCATTGCGCTTTTCTCAACAAGCAATGCCGAAATTTTCTTGTTTATTCTGTCTCCTTTTCAAGTACAATCGGCATTACATTTTGCTCAATAAGCAATGCCGAAAGTTGTTTGAGAAATAAATTTGTACCTCTTTTTTAACCTATCCAATTTGAGGGCGACCCAAAACTAATTAGGGGCGACTAATAAAACAAAATAAGGTCATTTTGAAGTAATCACAAGACATCCCTTATCCATCTATTTTCTATAATGGCTAATCTACCCTTTCTTAATTAGTGTCAATTTTGATTAATTAGTTAATTAAGTTGGTTTAAGTTAGTGTTAGATTATGAATTTGAGTTTTAGTTTTAGAATAGAAATAGAGAGTGTGTTAGAGAGGAAGAAGAAGAACAAGAATTATTGGGAAATCAGATTTTAACTAAATTCAATCACAAACATGGATGGGTATGAGGAAGAAGGTGAGATTGAACATGAAGAACATAGAGATGACGATTGGTTTATTTGTTGGATGATCCAAATTTTGGTGTGGAAGAAAACCTAGACGATGAATCACATCAAAATGAAGATAATAATGTATCAAACAATCAAGTATTGTGTTAAGAAGCTCAATACCCAATTTGTATGCGTTTGTATGTGGTCGGCAACAAAAAAACATTCGTTCTTGAATGCATTTAATGCCATGGACGTACCATAATCGGTAGTTTATGGTATTTCATAAATTACCGATTGTACAACTGTTCCAAAATATTTGAACAATCGGTAGTCTCGTGAAGATTACTACCTACCGATTATACAAAATCCCCAAATTGTTTTTTTTTTTGAATTTGTGTTTGCATAATCGGTAGTTTAGGAGAAGTTATTATCTACCGATTGTGTTAGTCGCCCCTAATTGATTTTTTTTTTAATATATGTTTGCATAATCGGTAGTTTAGGAGAACTTATTATCTACCGATTGTGTTAGTCGCCCCAAAACTGAATTTCTCAAAACCTACAAAGATATTATTTTACAGAATTTACAATCGCTAGTTAATGTCATATAGTTACATACTGATTGTATTATAATCGGTAGTGGTATAACACACTAAACCTCTGATTATATGTGTACAAGACTTGACTTAATTTCTTCATACAATTGGTAGTTAGGAATACATATTACCTACCGATTGTGCACAATCGATAGCACGAGAATATTATTAACTACCGATTGTTGGTAATCGGTAGTAAGTGAACGTAATTAACTATCGATTATCATTGTCTAATTCATTGCTATTTTACGTAGATTATTGAATGGGTTAATCATGTTTCATACGAGGGTCTTGATACTTCCTTACAATATGTAAATAATTTGGTACACTACCTACCCACTCTTAACTTGTTCTAAGAATGTATGTTACATGGTTAGGATTATGATATTTGTTTTGTTATATCCGCATTAAGACATTTGGAAGTAAGGCGGAGGCAAAGGAATGGCTTCTCAACAAGGCAAAAGAGAAGATGTGCGTTGTAGTTCAGAACAATTGCATGAAAGTTGATCGATTTGAAATGATTTTTGAGAGAGGTGGCGAGCGAAAGAGTCATATGGGAAAGAATTATAAATACGTAAAGAAGACGGAGAGGATATACCTAGGTAATTCAAAGAAGATTGGATGCCCATTTAAGATTATCTTCCATAAGCCCGAAGGTAAGAAAGGTAAAGTATGGAAAATGTTTAGATTTGATAATGGTCATCACAACCATGAAGATCCGGAAAATCTTGTTGGGCACGTAATTGTTGCCAAGTTAAAACCAAAGGAAATGGAGACAGTGAAGTCTATGAGGACCGTAATGAAAGCGAGTTCAATCCTATCTAAGATAAAGGCGGACGACCCCAAAAACTTGTCTTCGTTGTCTACAATTTATTCGGCGCTAACACAGATCAAAAGGAAGGAATGGGATGGTCGAATGGTTATTCAACAATCAGAGTGGTTAGCCGAGAAACACAATTACACGTTGAGAAAAGAGGAAAGGGATAGTAAGGTGATTCGTACTTCCCAACTAACCATTGTAAGGAGTGGTTGAAACAATACGAGTCCAACATGAAGCGTTGGGTTCGTTTTTCTGGAAGTTTTTCTGGAAACTCAGTACAAGAACGTAATTGATTTGAACTAGGATGGTGAATAGTTGATTTTGAATATATATTCTGAACATAAATATATACAAAAAAAAATAGTAATGCAATGTTTTGTAGTCGTTCACAACGACTAATTCATTTTTTGCATGCATTTTATTCCATGGACGTATGGTAATCGGTAGATAATGGAGAAATATATCTACTGATTCCACCACAATCTGTAGGTTAAATTTTGTAAATACTACCGATTATGTAAGTTGTCTCAAATTGGAAATCGTAATTTTTTCAAAATTCCTGAACACTAACAATAAATTTTGTACAAACTACCGATTATGTAAGTTGCCCCAAATTGGAAATCGCAATTTCTTCAAAACTCCTGAACACTCATAATCGGTAGTTTAAGTAATTCTTAAACTACTGATTATGATAAGTAGCCCCAAATTGGAAATCAAATTTTTTAAAAAAATTTCAACATTTTATAAAAGCATAATCGGTAGTTTAAAAAATTCTTAAACTACCGATTCTAATAAGTAGCCCCAAATTGGAAATCGAATTTTAAAAAAAAATTTAAACATTTTGTACAAGCACAATCAGTAGTTTAACAAATTCTTAAACTACCGATTCTAATAAGTAGCCCCAAATTGGAAATCGGATTTTTTAAAAAAAAATCAACATTTTTTACAAGCATAATCGGTAGTTTAATTTTTTCTTAAACTACCGATTATCAGAAGTAGCCCCAAATTGGAAATCGAATTTTTTTAAAAAAATTTCAACATTTTTTACAAGCATAATCGGTAGTTTAATTTTTTTCTTAAACTACCGATTATCAGAAGTAGCCCCAAATTGGAAATCGAATTTTTTTAAAAAATTTCAACATTTTGTACAAGCACAATCGGTAGTTTAACAAATTCTTAAAAACTACCGATTCTAATAAGTAGCTTCAATTTGGAAATCGAATTTTTTTAAAAAATTTCAACATTTTGTACAAGCACAATCGGTAGTTTAAGTAATTCTTAAACTACCGATTATCATAAATAGCCACAAATTGGAAATTGAAAGTTTTTTCAAAATTTCAACATTTTGTACAAGCACAATCGGTAGTTTAAGTAATTCTTAAACTATCGATTATCATAAGTAGCCCTAAATTGGAAATCGTTTTTTTTTAAAAAAATTCAACATTTTGTTCTAGCACAATCGGTAGTTTAATTTTTTTCTTAAACTACCGATTATCAGAAGTAGTCCCAAATTGGAAATCGATTTTTTTAAAAAAAATTCAACATTTTGTACTAGCACAATCGGTAGTTTAAGAATTTCTTAAACTACCGATTCTAATAAGTAGCCCCAAATTGGAAATCGAATTTTTTAAAAAAATTCAACATTTTGAACAAGCAAAATCGGTAGTTTAAGTAATTCTTAAACTACAGATTATCATAAGTAGCCCCAAATTGGAAATCGAAAGTTTTTTAAAAATTATAACATTTTGTACAAGCACAATCGACAGTTTAAGTAATTCTTAAACTACCGACTATCATAAGTAGCCCCAAATTGGAAATCGAATTTTTTAAAAAAATTTCAACATTTTGTACTAGCACAATCGGTAGTTTAAGAATTTCTTAAATTACCGATTGTGCTTGTACTACCCAACCCAACGGCTTTTCTAAAAAAAAACTAGTCATAGGTAATTAAACACTATAAAAGGAAACCATCATTTTCAAGGTGATTCTCATTCTCACCTATCCCTTTCATTCTCAATCTCCCCTATCCCTTTCAATCTCATTCTCATTCTCATTTTCATTTTCCAACTCATTCTCACCCGACCCTTTGAAGCACTAAATATGGTAACTCCATACACTACTGATGAAGATGTTGCCATTGTTAGATCGTGGGTTACGATCACAACACATGAGTACGAAAGAGCGTACATTACCCACAATAACGAACACGTTAATGAAGATTGGATGGTGGATCAGACATCCGACTCTTGGTGAAAGCGTTTGTTTAAGATTTTTGTGGGAATAGATGGAAATCAAAATCGTAGGAGTTTCAGTGTCATTAAGAAAAGGTTTGAGAAGTTGTTTTAACGATTGGAAGCTTTGAAACAGGAAATGAAAGTGAGAAAAGAAGCTCATCCCACCGAATCTAGTGTGACAAGAGTAAGTGTGTCAATTAATAAGTCGTTCGTTAAAAAGAGTTTTCAAACATTCAAACTTAAAATTGATTTATTTTTTTCAGTGGGTGATGGCTCTCGACAAATATGCAACTATCCATGGGAAGACGTTTATGCACGAGGATTGTTATCGCATCTTGGAAGAAAGTACCTTGCACAATTTCAACTTATATGCTTAAGTGTTTAAGTGTAATCTAATGATTTATTGTACTTCATTTCCTTTAATGTTAGTGATGTATGCTTTTCGATTCAATATGCATAGTCCATTCAAATGTTAGAACATTAAACACAAGTAATGTTAAACATCATAAACATATCCATAAAGTAAACAGCTTTGTTACAAATCAACTTTCAAAATGATGTTCTTTGTCAAAACAACCAAAATCTAATTTCGAGGACGACGAGCATCAGCACTAGATGAACCGCGAGATCTTTTACCGTGCTTTCCAGGAAGACACCGTTTAATCACTACATAATCGGTAGTAAATTAAACAAAGTAACTACCGATTATGCATAATCGGTAGCTCGGGCTCTACATAACTACCGATTGTGCATATTGACACACTACAATCGGTAGTTACATAAAAAGATTAACTTCCGATTATGTGTAAATTTGGAGACAGGAATACAATCGGTAGTTTAGGTGTAAACATAACTACCGATTGTGATCGATGTTTTTGAGGAATCACTAACATACACAATCGGAAGTTTAACCCTATATGAAACTACCGATTATGCGTAAATTTTGCTCCACGAATATAATCGGTAGTTTATGACTAAACATAACAACCGATTGTGCATGATGTTCATGAACAATGAAGAACAGTACCATAATCGGTAATTAAATACAAACACGAAACTACCGATTATGACATCTAAGCTTTTAGGTTTAGGGTTTTAAACTATTATTAGTGAAAGGTTTTGTGGTAATTATTTGATAAGTAAAAGGGTATTTTAGTATTTTTACATACTCTAGGTCACCCCTTAGCCACACCCATGGGATTGGGTTTAAAAAATCGTCCCTAATTAGTTTTGGATCGCCCTCAAATTCACAAGGTTTTTTAAGTACAGTCGGCATTACGCTTTGCTCAACAAGCAATTCCGATAGTTGCTTGACTAATCATTTTTTTCTACTCCTTTTTCAAGTACAATCGGCATTGCACTTTGCTCAACAAGCAATGCTGATCCAACTGGTGCCTAAAACTGCCTAGTTTTAAGTAAGAATCAGCATTGCTTGTTTGGCATAGTGCAACGCCGATTCTTGCTCAAAATCTCAGCCTACGCTGCTACGTACCCACCACAATTGTGGGAAGCTTTGAACCCTTTGGGGCTTTGGGGCCGTGGTGGGTCCTGTAATCACATTCGCATCTGATTGCCGATAGTTGAATCAGGCAGAACTCAGAAGGGAGCTTGACAGCGATACCAGCCAGACGAGTTAGTCCTGCACAAGGGAGATCGACTGCAAGACCAACCAGTCCAGCAGAGACAAAGGCTGTGCCAATATATACAAAAAAGCTTAGCTTCATTCAAGTCGGAACAAGATCACTCCCTTTAAGCTACTTTTGAAAACGAACAGTTATGTGACACCTTCAAAGGCAAGAAAATGGTCTTGTTTTTGACGGAAGATTAGAACTAAGACCTATCACAACCAACAGAAGCTGGACAATGAACTGGTGAATGATTACATATTGCTGCTTCTTCTCCAAATGCAAATGAATTGAACTTCTATTCTAAGAATAGTACTGCTCTGCAAATGAAAATGAAAACAACACAAAACACCAGGTATTATTACACCAAAACAAAAGGGCAGACAAACATCTACCAATTCTTTCAATGAGTGCCATACAAAAAGTACTACCCAAACTTAAATCAAAATTGATAAACCCAAAAGTTTCACAAATTACTACTTCCAAAAAGATGGTCTCTACTTTTAAAAGTACTATTATCTTTTACTAAGTAAAAAAGATTTCTTGTTTATAGGCAAAAGAAGATTTTTTGTCTCTAAGCAGCAACAGCATCCAAGAAAGCTTGACCTGGCTGACGTCTAGCCAAACGTCCATGACATCCTAGCAACTGCACATTTAGCAAAACATATAAATTGTAAGTTTATTCGTCTTGACTATCAGTTCAATGTTATTTATAAATATAACATTGGTACACTCATTTACAAGGAACCCACAGTTAGACAATCATGCTATGTAGACAAAGACAGTTTTCAAAGTATGACCAACACAGAAGTACAGAGAGACAACATTTCGTGCTGAAATCAAAATTATCAAGTGGTGTGGTTGGGTTCATGCTAGAAAACGCTAAAAATTTGAGAGGTTATCAATTGGAAGAATATAGAGGGTATCATATCAGTCTATTGAGAATGCATGCATTTATCTTCGAAAAATGGATTGACAGCTCAGATAACACAATTTACAGGACACAAAGAAACAAACCTTAGCATTGACACCATCTGGAATGATTCTGTTCTCTGACTTCCACTTCACGTAGTCGGTACGGCTGAACTTTGTGAATCCCCTAAGAAGGCAATTACAAAGGGTCAGTAAATAGGATTTTAAATTCAAATAACATCAAGACATCTAGGGAGATCAAAACTAAAAAGATACAATCCAACTATAATTATAAACATACAGTTGCAAATTGCAGAGCCACTGAGGACATAAACCCTTAAATGTAATTTAAAAAAGTATAATAAGTAGGAAATCATACCACTTCCTGCTGACAATGATCTTTTGACGTCCAGGGAACTTGAACTTGGCACGACGAAGGGCCTCCTGAGCATTGTTACCGTTGGTATCCTTACAACGAACAGACAAGAGAACCTGACCAATGCTAACTCTGGCACAAGTACCCAAAGGTTTACCGAACGCTCCTCTCATACCAGTTTGAAGCCTATCAGCTCCAGCACATGAAAGCATCTTGTTGATACGCAAGACATGGAAAGGATGAACCCTAACTCTCAAATGGAAAGCATCTTTCCCAGCAAACTTGGTCATGTACTTGTTGCAAGCAATACGAGCAGCCTCCAAAGCCTCACTGGAGACATTCTCCTTCTCCCAACTCACCAAATGGACACAGAAGGGGAACTCATCAACTCCCTTCCTTTTCATGCCAACATCATAAATCCTAATCTTTGGGTCAGGTACACCACGACAGTACCTTGACTTTGGGTAAGGCTTGTTCTTAATCTGCCTATAACACCTAGCAGGTCCTGCAATATTAAACCAATACAAGTATAAGTTAAAAACTCAAACCATGTGCAATGAAGATAATAGAAATGAAAGCAAAGAACTACATAAGATCTGACAAAGGATATTAGCTCAAAGTCACAAAAGAATGACATCTCAAAGTTTTATCAGACAGGGATATGCAATCAGATTAAAAATATTCATGTGAACTAAACGATGCTTCTATTAAAGGCTACTCAACCTAGAATATGGAAATCAGGGAGGCACATTTAACCTGGTCAACACAGTAATTGCTGAGCCTCTATCAGCATATAAGCTGATCAACACAGTAATTACTGAACCTTAAGAAGATTATAGAACCATTACACGAAATAATCCTTTCTTAAAGTGATAAGAAGTAGTGAATGCTACCCAGCCAGGTAATCAATTTCATGAAAAGTATGCAACACAAATTCCCAATTCAGATAACTGATTCAGTATCAGTGAGCAACATCTACCTTACCATACTTGAGAAATACTACCATGAACCTAAATAGCTAGCAACAAATGCAGGAAGAATATTAGATAGCAACTTCAGAAACTCAAATACACTTATAGTCCAAGGAAGAGATAAGTTGTACCGAAAGAAAAAGAAAGACCAATATATCTACTGAGGTCATAAAAATCACTACCAAAAAAAGCAAAAAATCTCCATAAAAAAAAAGAAAACACTGCAATAACTTCACAAATCTAATAATAAAAACATTCAAACCCTAACAAGCATACATGTTTCAAGATTTCAAGCAGATCCCACATGAAGTATTTGTAAATCCAGATTTAATAGGAGATTATCAAGTAATATTCATACATGAGAATAGAAGGAATTGGGAAAACTTACTTCTACCCATGGCTGACTACTTCTTCTTCTTCTTCTTCTTCTTCTCTTCCCAGCGGCTTCTGCTCTAGGGTTGTGAAAGGAACGAAATAAAACCCTAAATGAGATGGGTATTTATCTTTCTACAGATTTAGGAGTCTTATAAATGACAATTTTAACCCTGGATAGAATAGTGAGTTACATTAGCTTGACTCACTCGAATACTTCGTGCGTGCGTGCGTGGGTGCGTGGGTTAACGTGAATGGCTAAAACGCCGTTAATTTCAACGTTATATCAACACCAGGAATGGATAAGGGCCACTGACAACGTCATAAAAAAGCTCTCCACTTCTCTGGTGAAGTACCGACAAGCAAGCTATGTAGACAATGTATTTGGCTTTGAAACGAAAAACCATGCCGGACACCATTTTATGGAGCAAATTTTATGGTGGTTGGAACAAAAATACAAATAATATATTAAATTTATAATATTTATTTTTATTTATAACTGATCCAAATTAAATATATAAAATTTTATTATCGTATTGAAATTATTGCATGGAGCATTTTTATACAGAGGTTCAGCTATATATATACAATACAACCCCTATAGTTAGGACAGCACTGCAATATAAGGTGGTTCCCACAATCCGATTCCGGTGACCATATTTGGCTCACTTCTTGGCGAATTTTCGACAGTATCTCCTGGTTTTGTTCTAATAGTGTCACTGCCCATAGTAGTGATGAAGCTGGAGCATCTTGAGCTGCGAAAAGGAAATCGAATAGATGCCCGCCGATTTTGATATTGCTCATATTTGGTGGCACTTCATTTGCATCTGACACACTTTCTTGAGTCTCCTTCAGAAGCTCTTGCATCCAAAAATCAACCAAACAAACTGGCTCTTGCCCTGATTGAATTCTTATTTTACTTTGCTGCACACAATCACCAAGTGTCTAGATTAGTCGGGTAACTGCGAACCGAGCTTTGCGGAAAGCAAACCCCGGTAAGTCGACCGGTAAACTCATCATTCCCATATTTCCAAATTAGAATCTTTGTTGAATTCCTCACGAGGCTTCCCGTTCAAATACGGACCAACAAATACGGTTTGAGAAGTATCGAGATTCATATCACGACATAGAAACCGTAACGTTAATGGTTTACCACCATTATGTAATTAATCGAGAAGCCGAAATGCGATTCTTCGGCTGTTTTTGCTTCATTTTCCCAAAATCTTGCTGGCTGTTTCATAAGTTGAATAATGTTACCTAAGAAAGGTAAGATGAAAGCTGGACCTGGAGATGAATTCTTCTTCTTTAAGTATGTGATTTGTTCTATGAATATGAATAAAGCTATGACACATAGTAGGTATGGTGTGACGGATACCATGATACCCCATACAGAAATTGCCATATTATGTGATTCCGTAAAGATAAGAATTGCATCAGAGCCTTATATCGAGCAAAAACAAAGAGAAGGCCTACAAAAGGACTTTTCACTTACACTCAACCTCATATGTATCCATCTAGGCTTCTCAAATTGTACACTCAGAAGAACCTCGGCTATTCGTTGCACACAAAATACTAACGAAAGGTCAATGGAATTGCAAGTTGTAGGATTCAAGTCGGGACACCATTCTGCTACCAACAAGTTAAGCTACCTTGACATTTTTTCCAACTATATGACAAGATTCTTTTAACATATAGTCTACACTTGCAACAAGTTGACAATAATATGATTGGCACACTAAATGTTCAATCATTTAGCTCCACCCAATCATTCAGAATGATTGGCCCGCAGTGACAATGATCTACATGTCCCAAGGTCACCACTAGTGTTTGATGTTCTTAGAATAAAATTAAAGCCCGAAAAATTAAGACATAAACTAGTAATATATAGAGCTTCATCTAGAATAGCCTTGTCTGCCAAGAGATCATAGTTGCTTGCCCATTCAGATAATCAAAGACCTTCTTACTGTTAAAGTCTTCGGGCATCCAACTTAAAACCAATTGGCAATGAGTGGAGTGGCCCTTTCATATTATATTTTA
>JAJJMC010013930.1:306342-346714 GCA_023531435.1 Papaver californicum | reverse complement strand
GCTCTTGAGCAACTTCTTTAGTTCCAGAAATTCCAGATACTGTAGTAAAAAACATGTAGCAAATGCAACATTAAACCAACTATGGTGAAAACAAAGCATGCCCAGGATACCTGGATATGTAAGAATGTGAATAGCAGTAACCAACACATTTGGCTCCGTACTACCTTCGTACTAGGGTATACTTACATGGCACCATCAGTTTAAACGAAAAAAAAAAAATCGAATATATAGATTTGAATTTTGGAGGTTATAATGAAGAGGTCAAATAGCAAAAATCAGCCGCAGTTTCATTCATCTTTAGTATACTAGTATTAGGATCAACTACTCAGAATCAAGAAAAGTTATGCCATTCTTGTTGTTTCTAGATGGCGCATAACTTCTTAGTTTCTCTAGAACAGTGTTTCAGTGCAATGGTTACTCATTTAAATAAAGCTCAGCAGCTCAGTTTAGGAATCACAAGGTTGAGATAGAGA
This sequence comes from Papaver californicum, assembly GCA_023531435.1. Lineage (NCBI taxonomy): Eukaryota > Viridiplantae > Streptophyta > Magnoliopsida > Ranunculales > Papaveraceae > Papaver > Papaver californicum. The sequence goes on along the minus strand of JAJJMC010013930.1, from coordinate 346,241 downwards.
AGGACTACAGTGCAAGAAATGTCTACAATAAATCATTTCCTTTATTTATGCTCAACGAGAGCATCTAGATCTCGACCTAGGGAATTGATGCAGGATCATCTTAAGTATGGTGCATCCTACCTTTCCTAATTAAAGTCTGAGCCAATTGAGTGGACCCCTGAGCTATGAGATAAAGGAGAGCTGGTCCGGTCTCCCTTCATCCGGATGTTTACCAAGTATGACCAATGATTCACTTTTTTGCCGAGGAGCCGTGAATCAATTAGCTCAAATTGGGTGGATATAACAACACATTAAAATTCAGTTTGGCGGTATAGAAAGACAACAAATTGGTTCTGAGAATTACTAGAATAACGCACACAAAATTGATGTTTAAAATTCATTTTCCATGTAAGAGTACATAATTTACAGAAAATGTAGTTAATCCCATCTCTAATTTACAGTACCAATCAAATTCAACACTAATCAACCAATCAAAATGTAGCAAAATTTAGTGAAAATGGTGAACTGGGAACGCTTCAGACAGAAACGCATGGAAGTTAGGGATCCACGTACCAAAACCATGAGTTTGGTTAAGATTTATTTAGGAGAAGCATTAGAGTCTAGGACTCGGTTTAGCGACCTGGGATCAAGGACTTAGAGCTTAGGACTTTGACCCCTAGGATTTATTAGTATAGTTAGTATCTGGATTATTCCTAGCAATGTCGTAGCATTACTATATTTTTACAAACAAAAAAGAATTCCTGCTTTTTGGTTTTGGTAACTTCCACATGGTTTTAATTACAAGTTAAAAACCTTGCTTAATTTAATTATGTGTTTAGAACAGTGAAATCAAAGGGAAATAGTTAAACTCAAATATCAAATAAAACAGTGAAATCTGAAATAAAATCTACTAATCATTAATTAAAAGATGAAAACCAAATACCAATTTTACAAGCAATATGAAATGGAAAATCCAAAAGATCCACACAAAGAAGAAAAGAGAGAGTAGTACCAAGAATGAGTAGAGCATCGGGAAGAGCACCAAGCATAGGAAGAAAAAGACCACCAACAATGCCAGGACCAAGGATCTCTAAAAGAAGTTCACTACCAGTAGACAAAAATCTAGCAGCAAGAAACATAAGTGATCCATAGATAATAATCAAGAATAGATTTCCAAACACTGTTGTTGTACATGGTAAAAATCCGTAAGTTTCTTCACAAATTCCTTCTGATAGATAAGATTGTCGATTAAGAAGTTGAATGTATGGTGTTGTTGATTTCTCACTGATTCCATCTGAAATAAGATCAGTATGATCTGTAATGAATCTGCTCTGAACAGAACTGATTATTACTAAAAACAAGAACAAATTCATATACATTTTCTTCATCTATTTACTTAGAGAGATAGAAAAGTTTTTTTTTTTTTTTTTGAAGAAATGAAGAGATTTTAAAGTTAAAAGAGACACATAAAGTAAAGAGTCTAACAGCCACTGGCCTGCAGGTAGATGGAGAGATTTATGATTATGCGAATAATAGTATACGTGGAGCCTCGTTTTGTTAAGGGACAGCCGACATCAGATTCAGACCTAGCACCGGGCTGGATCTAGGTTAATCAATGGCGGTCTGGTAGGGTTGCGGGTTGAATATAACAAACCATATCCTATCCCTAGTTAATATTTTACAACGGGTTCATTTTATTAACCCTAACCGTGACGGGTTTGCAAATAATGAGAAGTTCAACTCATTTTATTTTAGTTTTATTACCATTCGACTTCCCGCATAATGGTCTTTGCCAGACGGATAAATAACAAATCTTTTAAGTCATAGATATCAGAAGAACTCATTATACATAACAAACAATATAATACACGAGAATCTGTTTCTACCTGTTTGATTTACACAAGGAATATGAGAGAAGAAAAGGTATTATAATACATACAACAGACATTCTCCAACACTGATGATTCTCGACTTTCAAATCAAGTGCAAAGAGACCAACAATAAACCACACTCAAAGAAATATCAGTTTACCCAATGGATCTGGTATATCATAAGCAAAGTAAGCTACTACTTTTGCTCGAAAAAAAATATCCGATTGTGTCCACCTGTCAGGTTATAAAAGTAGTATAGAGTTGTTAACAAAAAATTACAGTACAGGAGTGATAATGAGTGGAATTACTTATAAAAATAACAAGATCTAGCCATGTGTTTTAACAAGGATACAGTAGTAAACATTGTGAGCATTAGAGTGTGTGTTTGTCTCAAGTGTTAGACCAAAAGCCCCATCGTGTGAGTTGCTTGGACTGAAAATCATTAGCTGCAAAGTTCAACCAACATGCATTTTTGTTTTTCACCATTTGACTCCCCACCAATCCTATAATAGCACCCCCTCTTGACCCATGTTATGTGGGCATAAAGAAACCCATGAATTACGATTCAGAGAGCAAGGTAGTTGGCACCTGGCAAGAATGATGATAGTGAACAAACTTAATGTAACAAGGATTCCTGCTGCCTAAACAGTTATATCTACTTCTAGTCTTTTCATGACTGCATGCTGGCAAATATCAACACCACGGCCTCAGAATTGCTGTAAAGCATAGGCCGAGAAGACTTATCTGCTTCCAGTTATCTTAATCATACGACTAAGAAATACAAAGATAAAAAGAAGCTGCCATTTAACTTACTCATTTGAATGACTTCAAATTATCCCCGCTTTCTAGAAGATCCACCTCTTACGGCCTTCATACTTTGAGAATCTTTGAAGCAAACAAAGTGAACAAGTGTGGTCCCATTAGGATAGACAGCAAAAACACTGGCTCCTATTTTTTTGTGGCAAAGGTAGCATGTACTATCGCTGTTAATCTTAACCACAGCTTTTCGTTGCTCGTACAGCTCTTCTTTCACCTGTTTAACAAACTTGAATTATATACTGGAGAGCAAATCAGAATGATTTGAGAGAATAATCAGTACCATCAAGTGGCTCCTGAATTACGTTTAGCAAGTCTCAAGAAATTTTCATAAAGTCTCAAAATTTTAAGACCAGATAATACAATTTCAAAATTTAAAAACTAACGTTCTGACTGAACTCGAGTTGTTTAACCCTGATCTTATAAAACTGATACACTTACCTGTAAGTTTTCATTGTATCTCAAGCCTCTGATCACTGAAAAGTTGCGACGATTTTCACTAGATTTCTTCACAATTGGCTCCAGAAATGTAAGCAGGTTCTGTTCACATAGATTGATCCACGTCATGCAAAGGAAATTTAAAGTGAAATCAACAATAAGGGGGTAATTCTCTGAAAAAGAAGATACGAACTAAACTAGGCTTTGTTCAATTATCATCCTGTACCTTTGGTGAAGTTAAGTAATAAGATCCTGCTCTACATTATATTCCTCACCTGTATCTTTGTTTCTCTTGGTAAGAGTTTAAGAGCCTGAGCTCCATTAATTTTATCCCATTTTTGCCCCAACAGATTTAAGGCTTCATCCAGCATAATTGGACCATTTTCTTGGTTTGGTTCATCTCCGTCGTTATCACTTCGCCCACTATCGACGCTGCTGGAACTGTATCTTAAATCCTCTGCACTGTCAATTTGTGCAATTTTTTTAACAATACGGCCAACTTTAGCTTTTGTAGAACCAACCTTGTGGTTGACCCCAGTACTCTGAGGTAAATCTACATTCATGACACTATTTTCGAACTCCTTTGTCGTTCTTGTAGGATTAAGATATATTTGCAGAAGCATCAGATATATATTACTCGATGTTTTAGAAGAACGTTGGCTCTGTGAAGCTTCGTAAACACGGTCGCAGTAAGCCAGTGCAAGCTCAGGAACATGAAGCTACAAAAATGATCACCACTAGTGGATATTAATTACACACATCCGACATAATGAATGACAAGCCCTGTTTGTGTACTTAATAATTTTGCAGATTTGATTCTATATTCAAATATTTACACAAGTGTGTCAGATTGTAAGAACATTAACCCTCAGAGAGACTTCAACTACCCTAGAGTTTCATCGAGTGAAGTAAATGTTACAAAAATAGAAAGTGTGGTGGTGACAGATTAAAAAAAAAATCTTCTTATCATGTATTGGTCCAATTTGAAGCAAGGTTAATTGTCTTGTGTACATTTGAAAATTACCTTGTGAACATAAATAGACAATGCAAGCTGGTGCTGATTCATCATCCCCAGCAGAATTGCACGTTCCTCGTATAAACCGTCTGGCGGAAGGCGCTTTAACACAGCTTCAGAGGTATATCCAGAGACTTTCTCTAAAGCAGATAGTAGCTTTTTTCGTATAGGGGAATAAATTTTCTCATCCCATTTCTTTTGAGTCATTAGGTCTGAGTACCAGTTAAGTACTTCTGAGAGATAGAGTTGGACCTGCCATTCAAGCTCTTATTAGTTCACATAATGGAAATAGCAGAACATGCCATCGGATATTAAATACAAGAACAAGCAGCAGAACTGATAGCTAATCTATCAAATCATGTTTCATTAGGACTGGTTTGGCAATCATGGTCCTTCTATACAAAGACCCCTGGTTACTCTACTATGTCATGTTTCTGGTGGACTCAGCTTGTCTTCTAGTTATATCATCATCTGTCTATACAAAACCAACACTCTATATATGCCATGTTACTTGTTGGTACTCTAGATGGAACCTAAAAGCAAACAATAGCTGACACCATTCCTTAGATGGATTAGTTGAAAGAAGGGAGTAAATCACCAGTTCATTCCGCAAATCTGAAGAGATCTCACTTTCGTTCACTGAGATTAAAAGCTCCAAATATGTACCCTGCATATTTGGTGCATGCTGTTTCAAGTATGAATTCACCAACTCAGCCTGGATATTTCCAGAAGATAAAAGCTCGATTGTCTGTGTTGGGCAGCTTTCTAGAACACGCATTGAGTACTCCAAAACCAGAATTGGATCAGTTGAACAAAGAGGCTGCAAGAAAGAGAATTGATTCAGAAAATGTTACATTCGTGAAGTTCGTCGTCCTTCAATTCTAAATAAATCGTTGAGGTTTTTAAATTAAATTGACAATCAAGGTGTTCAACACAATTAGAAAACTGAAAGATCAATGAGCATACCTTCAAATATTCAATAATCATTTCAGGCTTAAACTTTTTGGAAAGGTCAGATGTTGGTTCTGCTGAATTTGGTCCTTCAACTAATTGACTTAGAAGCTTAAGAGCTTCATGATGCATATCATGGGACTTATAAAGTTCTAACAATTCAGAATGATAATTCCTTCGCTGCAGGAATTCTTCACATATCTTCACATCGCAATAATTAAGGCCTTTTAGAATATCTAGTAAGGCTGAAGACTGTGCTGTAAGAACCATAACTTGGAGAAGTGCAGTATCCAGTATAGTTGCCATTTCCTTAGCACCTAAGCTGGCTTGGACTTGATGACGACTCTGAGAATAAAGCAAATAGCACATGTTAGAGATTACAAGAAGGACAATTTATAACACACTCTTGAAAAATTCCGCCAATAGATGAGTCATGTAGATTTGCACAGGCTTGACACATTATGACAGTTCCCCTAGGTTCTTTATCGCCTTTTCCTCGTTTACGCTAATAAATCTTTGCCAGTCACTGGTCAAAGAAGGAACAAAAGATGCAGGATTTAATGATAAGAAGCAGGGATTTATACCTTGCTCGAAGTCTTTGTTCTACTAGAACGGTGTGATCTATTGCCATACTCAATAGCATCGGAGACAACTTCCTCTGTTACTTCAAGGGTTGCCTTCTCAATTATTCCATATCTTTTATTATGCAAAAACTTACCCAGAGCCATGAGAACATTGTAGCCCATGTTTGGGGATTTGACCATCATCCTTTTATCAGATTCCACGTGTGATAGGGATGATGGCGAGTCCATCTCCTGTGATGCATCTGACAAAGCTGGAAAGAGATTAGAAGCATCTTCTGCCAAGTCAACTGCTATCTGAGAGTCACTAATAGAGAGTGTCTTCGGAAGAACAATTGATGGATACAATGCAAGTACATAGGTGATATCCACTGAGGATGCCGAAAACTGATCCATGGCTTCATCATAGCTCTCATTATCGAACAAGTAGTGCCCGTATCTGGCAAATATCAACACAAGTGAAGTTAGAAGGACATATCGAAAATAAGTGCATTAGGTAACCCCTGAAGAATGTCCGGACTAAATGGTGGACAATATCACTTTGAAGTGTCAAATAATCACCGAATGCGAATAGAATCTTCCTTTGCTAGCCGAAGCTTAATATCTTCTGGTGGGAGCAGCTTGCATAGAGCCAAAGCCTCCTCGAAATTACTAGATGCTGTCAGTTGAACAATCTGCATTTAGGAAAGGTAAGAATGACAAAGAAAGAGTATTATCAGTACACAAAGACTAAAACAAAGATGTACGGACGATATAGACAACTCACGGAAAATGCCACAAACCAAAATGTATTGAGAAGTAACGAAGAATGCAGTTTTCAAGAGAAACTCTAGTTAAATGCACTTCTGTTCTATCTGGGTTTATTATGTTTGAAGACTACCATCATTACAATCACCGGAGAGCAGCAAAATTAAATTAAAATCAAGAAAGAGCACAACTACACAGATTAATAACATGTAGATATTTTGGACAGTTTAGCAAACTTTACATAAATGGTGAAAGAGTAATAAAAAGGAAAATCCCATCGACCGTGATAAGTCAAGTCAAGGAAGTTCTAATAATTTCGAGAATATTTTTTAATTATTATTGGATAATACCTGAGCACCAAGAGAAACGGGTAGCAGTCCATAAACAGAATTGTCTAATACAGCAAGTATATTATTGTTACTTTTAAGCAGATGCGTGTCACGAAGAACAACTGTCTGCACTAGTGGATACGGAACTCGAAGTGATCTTATCTACAAATGAAAAAGCATTGGGACATTAGAGAAATATGAGACATGGTATAATCTTCATTAGTAACAGATGAAAGGGGCGTGCATGAACAATTAGATAGAGCACCTCAATATGTCTTGTTAAACGAGCTATTGCATATTGCATGTGGATCACAACAGATACAGGAGCTTCAGACCAAGAAATTCGACCATCTTGAAGAAGCTTCCCATTTTGATCAACGAACACACCAATGTTGTCCTAAAAGGAAACATACATAAAAAAGTAGCAATCTATAAATAAGAGAACTCATTTTCTCAAACGGGTAAAACACATGTAATTACTGAACTGATGTTACTACGCTACGAATTTAACAAAGCGATATATCCTGGCTCACTCATGTAATAGAATATAGTTACGCATTTCCTTTCACTACCATAACAAGGACTATATTATAACCAGTTTGTATTTCACAAATAACCAAGACTCACTCAGCTACAAAAATGTATGCGATAAGGTTAAAGTTCAAATTACCTTTCCCAAAAGCAGCTCACTAGATGGAAGAGAAACAACTAAAGGAGGGGCAATCCTCCCAGACTGAAACACTTCAGTTAAGGCCCCGGTTGTGCTATTTAGTATCACATATTCTCGTCTGATCCCCAAACATATATTGTCACCAGACCATGCCATTGACTTCACAACATCAGGAACCCCAAAATCCTTCACCTCCACGAAGTTTTGTCCACCTAACAAAAATATATAAGTACTACGCCATTGCTATATGAAAAAACGAAAACATACGGAAAGAAATGCACAGATCTACTCTTTAGCTGTTGCTAAATAACAAGTTAGAGCTCGAAGTTATCAAATACCAACATAATAAGTTCAATGAGGGGTACCAGGTAACCTATGAAACTAAGTTTTTTCTGGAAACAAGATGGAACTCATGTTCCCAGAGTAGTGTTTCTATAAAAATTCACCACACGTGTATATTTATTCTATAAGCATTGAGTTCTTGGATTTTAAACTAAAATTCTTGTATTTTCACTCTTAAGCATTTGCATATTGTATGGAAGAACTGCCATTGTGCTAAACAAAAACCAACCAAGATACGAGGACAGTTTTGTTGAGTTGCAAGTCCCGGCAGATACTAGTTTTCTGCAGCATATATATGTGATTCATGCTCCTAAGCGAGCCAGTTGCTTTCTAGACTAGCTTGTCATTCGTAAAGTATGTCAGAGCAAGTTTCTACTAATGATAACATATTGGCACTCCTACTAGCTACATGCACATTCCAAGCGGACAACCGAGTGTAACTGAGGTGTAAGAAAATAGTTAGCTAAAAACAGTAGTAAAATTAAAATCAAAGTACCGGAATTACCCTCAAGTCTGAAAATGCAGACTCTTTTCTGCCGTCCAAAGCAAAGAAACCCTCTCTGATCATCCCAAGCAAACACCGACGCACCTTTGGCCTTCCCCAAAACACCAATCACCACCTCCAGATTCGGTAACCGATGCACAGTAATCGATTCCGACAATGAAATCAATATATTTCTTGATTCAGATATTTCCATTGAAATCAAAGGTTTCTTCCAAAACCCTCTTAAAGTTTTTTCAAGCACATATGGTTCTCGTTTCAAATTACCCAATTCCTGAGAAGATGATGGTGATGATTCTGGTGTGTAGATTTTGAGTGAGTAATCATTACAGCCTAATAGAAGTTTTGAGTTGTAAATTGAAGCTGAAATGATTTTGTTTGGGCAATTTGTTAAGAGTTGAAATGAATCATAAGCTGAGTGTACCATTTTTGTTTTTGGTGTGTAATTAGGGTTTTTCTCCGAGGAATGAGATTTTGAATTATTTGTGTGTTGTTTTTTGGTATGACAGTAGAAAATTGGAGGGAGTTGATGGAGAAGAAAGGGAAAGTGAACTGTAAGGTGTTATTCAAGTGTAAGATTTAAAATGATAACTTTAAATTTCACGAGGGTTTTGTTAAAAAGGATTCTTTATGCAATGGGGAACGATTTACTAGTCATATCTGATCATGACATTCGTCCCAATAAATTGTTCATTTTAAAAACTTTAAGTATATGAATAGACATATAGACAGTACTTATTAGTCACCGCAGCATCCACATCAAACCGAAAGCAACAAAACTATTAAAAAAAGCACAATTTATAAAAAGAAAAAAAGAAGGTATTGGGAGCCGCAGCATCCATATCAGACAACAAACAAGAATTTGCAAAGCACAGTCAATCCGGAACAGGAATGAACCACCAGTCATTAGTTAAAAAGCCAGTGAACTACAGGGCATTCTATGGTGAGTCTATGGACAAGGCTACAAATAAAGAGAGTTTCAATTATTTATTGTTATCCACAACTGTCAGCATAACAATTTTTTTTTTTTTTCTTTTTTGTTGGATGGATGTGCATCATGTTTGGGTGTGTCCCAGTTTACTGGGATATTAAATCTCAATTATACCAAACTCCAATAATGTATAATAATAAGTTAAGAAGACACCACCTTTCCCATGCTATTGATTTTTTATTACTTTTTGATCATGAATACCAACACATACAAACCACCATTCCACGAGAGTTCGGTAATCTTCTATGTTACATCATATTTTGGAAGCTCAACAAAAAAAGAGAAATCAAGAGACCGAGAAAAGAGAAAGAGAGGGAAAAAAAGGCGAGATTTTGGTTTCCTTAACTTGTAAATATCTCCATGTCGACCGAATTCTTTAAATGCAAACGAGCAGTACAAGTTATACCCATCTTCTAACACCTTTTCATCTGCATTCAATTTTGTAGCTGAATATTTGAGGCCGAGGGCAGGATCAATCACATGTCTCTATTTGAATCAATTTCCCCACACATTATCCCAGTTCCCGCCACTTGGAGCAGCCTTTGGTCCTTCAATGTAATGTTGGCCACCACCGTTTCCGTGATTGTATGGTCCAGGAACAGGAAGCCCATCTGGACCTGGAGGATGAACTTTACGGGGCTTCGTTCTAATCCCGAGAACTCTTAATACAAACCTTGCAAGCTCCCCATATAATACACCAGATCTATCAAATAGCTGCAGGCACATAAGAAGCAGTTTACGTCAACATCGGTAGATAACTAAATGATAGCATCATGTGAATACAACTGCTTGACACCCTCAGTTAAGTTTGATATGTCATTGTTTCGGTGGAACTTAGTTACTCTAGTAGTAGTACTGTGTACCAGTATATGTCACAAGTTCGGTGAAAAAGTACTGCAATCTTTGCAACTAATACACACATGGTTGGTCCAAGTTCTATGACAGCTAATCCACTAAACTAACTCCATACTCGGGAGATATGAAATAAGAAAATAAAAATGAGGCACATACCTGAAGAAGAGCAGACATGAACAAATGGAATGCCTGGGTGTTTTGGTCTATGAGGATGGATATACGGCCAAAAAACGTCACCACACCTTGCATCTGCCACAGCCAAGAAACAACGAAAACTATAAGTTACAAAGCAAGAGAAGAAAAGGAACTCGCAGAGCTGATGCAGAAAATTTCCTGCTCCAGAAGAAGCAGCGTAGGTAATTATTTTGATGTATCCAATGAGCAATAATACTACTACTTCAATATGCAATGTTTACTTTTGTGTTTAAAATCCAAAAACAAAACAAAAAAGTTCATTTTTACTATTTCATTACTCAGATAAGGAAAGTGAAATTATAAATTCAACAAGAAGAAATAGGATGTGTCTTACCACTCGTAGAAAAGAAATCCAGAAGCTAGGAGGTTGAGGAGGAGCTCCGCCATATGGATTATTTGGATCTTGATCCCCATATGGACCACCCATGCCGCCCATGCCCATCCCCATCCCATAACCACCCATTTGACCCCCTAAACCACCACCATACATTCCACCACCTCCATACATACCACCACCTGATCCATACAATCCACCGCCATATCCACCTCTATTATACATACTACTACCACCATACATTCCACCACCATATGTTGATCCTAATCCACCTCCTAACCCACCATACGTTGTTCCTAATCCACCACCATACATGCCGGAAGTGCCATATCCTGAGCCATAAGTTTGACCCGAATTATACCCTGCATTGACAACCGAATATTAGTGTTCATGAGATGTGTCCACTAGAGTAATTGCCAAGGACAATTACAGAAAAAAAATTACCTCCAACTCCAGTTCCATAGGTGTTCATCCCAGTATTTGACTCCCAAGGCCTTGAGGGTACTGGCCTTCCTAGAGGTGTTCTGTTTACGGCGGCACTCCTATCAGCTGCTGTTACAATTTCTCCAGGTCTTGAAGTACCTGAGGCCTCAACAACATCACTTGTGCTACCAGGTGTTGGGGGGTTAAAAGGTGGGGGGGCAGAAGATGTTGCTCCAGCTCTTTCCCAAGGTTTTGGTGGAGGACTACTACCTGCAATGGAGCAAAATCAGATTGTAGATTAGCGATCAAAGACTATTTATTTTAGAAAAGAAATAAACTGGCATCAAAGGCAGAACACACAAAATATGATATGAAATACCGTAGACCAGCAAATTATACTATAATTACGCATCTTTAGCAGGCAAATCATGATAATCATAGTAGTAAATGGGAAAAGAAATGCTTCGCTCATGTTTGTGCACTCTCCGTATATGACATCGCAAGAGCTCAATTCAGTCTGCCTAAACTAATTGTTCCAAAATTTAAGTTTTACTCAAAAGAAAAACCACACTAAAAGCTACGTAGGTCATAACACTTTGTTTCTTCGCAGAAGAATCGACTCAGTTCTCCAACTGTTTCTTAATCAAAACTTCCAGAACAATCACCAAAACCCGTAAATCAACATCCCAACAATCATTTATCAAACCGTATTCTGAGAAACAATCCTGAGCTCAAAAAAAGATGAAATTCAAAAGAAGAAAACAAAAAACACCTCCGAAATCAAAACCCTTGAAGAAAACACACAAAAGGAGCTAAATTTTTCACAAATCACTAATTATAAATTCCAAACAGACAAAAGATTACGTAAAAAATAAAAATTCAACCCTAACTAATGATCACGAGAATAAACCCTTATGAATCACATCAACGAAGAAACTAATCAAACCCCACAATTCATCTAACAGTAAAATACCAAAACCCCATGAAATAAACCATAATTAGACAAAAAACCAGAAAACCCCATTAAAAATACTAATCAATTCAGTACAGGATCAAGAACACACTATCAAAAACAAAAATCACCTACCTTGCGGTTTATTTTCCATTGTGGTAGTAGTCGCAGAGAAGCGACATACAACGTTGAATCCTCGTCTTGAAAACTACGATTTTGAGAGAGATATAGATGAGAAGAGGAGAAAGAGAAAACAGACAGTCAGAGAAAAAATAAAGACGATTTTTTTTAATTTTCTGGTACTTATATTTGAGGACTATTATTTTATTTATTTATATTTATAAATATTTTTATATATGGAATATGTTAAAACCACACCGTTATATGATTGTCGATAAGATTTTGAGGAATGGATTTTTCAGCCTTGTCTGTCTTTATCTCTTGGTTGGTTGCTTGAAGAAAGAAAGACCGATGATAACAAACTTTGAGTATTTAATGAAAACATGATTAATTCAATTTCTATTCGAAATCAAGATTCAAGATAATAAGTTTAACCCAATCCTTTTTTGGATTGAGATTACTACTCGGAGAGTTTGTTTGGCAACCAGAAATTCTGCTTTTTTAAAAGTAGAAATTAATTAAGCTCGGAAGTTAGAAGTAAAAAGGGTGTTTGGATACCAGCAGGTCAAGAAGCAAAGTGTTTTTAATTTTTCATAAGTAAAAATTAATCCCAAAAATCAATTATAAAAACAATTTGATGTATAAAAAGTTAATTTTTTCTGTTTTTAGGAGTGATTTTGATATTACTAATTTCTAACTTTTATATTTTTATAAATCGAGAAGTTTAAATTTGGCTTCATAAAAAAAAAATGTATTTTTTATACTTAATGAAATACTTAATAATATAACCGTTATAGGTTCATTTGTGTTTAACTCGCGACTCGACTGAACAATAATGTGAATCTAGAGATTCATAACAGTTTGATTTTTAATTACGGGTCGACTCGACTTAGAGATTATTGTAAGGAATCGTAAGAGTCTAAAATCCATGATTCTTTTATGCATTTGTGAACCGAGATTAAACCCAATTGTTTGATATTATTAATTGGGAGCAAAGCCGCTAATTAGCAGCCTAGTTGGGCTGAATAATCAGTAGCTGGTCGGCGGGGGTCGGCTCCATTGACTAAACAGAAGCAAAAGTTTATGTTATAGGTAGTTACACTTGTGTTGTGGGATAGTCTACGCCTTTACTTATTATTTTGATTTTTATTTTGCAGACACGCTCTGATCAATAGTCTACAAGCTTTCCTTAACACGACTTACAAACCTTATTTTCCTCCTGAATCTCACCAACCACTTGCTTAGTTAGAGCATGGTCGCATGGTCCATCGGAAGGAGTAGCAGTTGGGTGGAAAAAAACTCTGAAGTGATATGACATACCAAATGCCGTTTGGTGGGAAAAAACACCAAATTGATAAATTGTCTGCGATAAAAAAAATGCAAGACTAAGATGTCATTTTAGTAAATGAAAAACCAATACGGCACATTAAATGTCGTCCGGAGGCAAGTTCATTCAAACTCAAATTCCGCTGAAGCTTTTGGTCTCCTTGTGGTTTGCACAAAAAATAAAGAGATAACTTATTTGTCAATAATCTGAAGAGACAACATTGCAACCCCCTGGCAGAACGAATAGCAACCTTCGACTAATTTGTTAGTTCTACCTTGAAATCCACTTTCAACCCCTTGGTGATATGCCATCCAGTCAGTCAATTAGCCTAAGCAAGTCCAAGCCTCCTTAATCAAAATCATTGTGGCCAACCCACAAAAGGTGTAGGCACCATGAGCTTCATAGACAGGCTCCCCAACAATACCACCTTCATATGTCTGACAGCTTAGAACGTTATTTCTGACATTTTCAGTTTAAATCCTCGTCCAAAATGTTTAATACACTTGCTACAAAAATGGCAGCATAACAAGCCCCAACATTAATTTTACCTTTATCGTGCATTCTAAATCCATCAGAGGAAATATTCATCCTCGGCGGGACCTTGTCATTTAATAACTAAACAACATGACAAAACACCAAAAAGAAAAATCACAAAACCATGTCAAAAAAAGGATTCTTGTTATTTCATAACTCTATGAATCTAAGCTTTTACCATTCTGTACATAAAACAACAGCGCAGTACTGTGATACATTATTATTCCTTCCTAAGAGAATGTACATATGTATATTTTTTACATCAACCAAGGGATATTATGAATCCCTCCCTCCCAACTACAACAAACCGGCAAATGTGATTCTAGATTTGCCTAGAGAATCTTCTCGTAAAATTTTAACCCTCTCATGTGATCAAGCAATTGCTACTAACAGAACTACCCATTACGCAAGTAACATCACGTACAACAAGTTTCATACTGCGAGACCCGATGGTTTCTAGTATCTCCAAACACTCCTCTAAATCAGATTCACTCACTAACATAACCCACTCTTGCTCATCATCCAAGTACTTGAGCTGAAATGTCCCAGTCAATAATTTGAATCTCTTTCCTACTTCTTTAAACAACTGCTGACATCCATCAAAAGGTTCAAACTTGAACCTCACTGTATCTTCTTTATAAGTAGCTTTTACCGTAAATGCAGATTCGCTACTTGTAGATGATTTGCTTCTAGAAGTATTATGTGTGTGGAAGGAGCTGGATGTGCAGCCATTGACCATTGAGCCTGAACCGTTGGATGAACCAGTCGTGTCTGAACACGTTGGTTGGTTGTGCTCCACTACCCCATCATATGCCTCGATGCCCATATCCATATCATTGACTGCTAACACAGAAGTGGTCCCAGCATTGCATGCACCTACATTGTTCGAAATCCGCCCCTCACATCTTCGTTTTGCAAAATAAGAGCTCTGTGAGACATCTTCAATAGATTCCCAAGGCATACTTTCAACACCAACTTCTTGTAATGGTCCGGTGTCTAATGCAGCAACATCTTCAATACATCCAACAAGAGGGATATTTGAGTTTCCTTTCTCCACTTTGTAAGTATGATTAAGAAGCATACGACCTAAATTCCCAAGTAGGCATCCACCCATTGCACATTCATAACCTTCCAACTTCATAATACCATTCTCATACTCGATGCAAGGAACTGAACTAACTGAAATTACATCTTGGCCTCCTGAATCTGAATTTTTAGTAGTCTGTTGTTTGTGTGAGAAAATGTTGTTGTGTGCATCGCGGTCTGGGGTCAAGGTGGCTGCTGCGACAAGCCCCCCAGTGATAGGATCAAACTTCAACTCTCCTTCAACTCCTTGGACCGAATCAATCACGGTCTTTATTTTCCTTAAAGATCGATTCACCTTGTTTATTTTGCGAGATGGCCATCTCGAGATTCCATGCTGTCTACATATCCGTTTCAACGTAGTAGGGCATACTACAGATACAAGAATCCAATAATTAATGGTTTTCAATAACAATTATAGATGAATTCTCTAAAATAACCAACATTTGCATTATAAGCATACAAAATGTAATCGTCTTTATTTGATATCTAACAAGATGTGCAAACATAATTTTTTGAGGATTCTCTTTGAATGCTGATCACAGTTCATAAAGCAAATGTTAACATATCAAGACACTGAGACTTTTAATACCATGTTATCCATTTTACACCAGTATGAAACTAATCAACTCTGAACAAGATTGGAAAGAGTAAGAAAAATAACTTTAAAAAGATTGTCCGGAATGCAAAATCTCTTCTTTATAACTAGGTTAGCATGTTATTTGGTCATTGCTTTACACAAAATTGTGAAAGAATCGAAGTGTGCAGTCAAGAAATTTAGGTTTAGACTGAAATGTGTTTAATCGACAAAGTATACTTCTTTTCCTATTTGGTGTTGTTATCAAAATTTAGCTCTTGTTTCTACAGATCCAGTATTAGTTCCAAAATCAGACTGTTTCAATATTCAGAATTCCAGACATACCAATATAGTTTCACAGACATGTGGGAAAAACTAAATAAGCATGGCGTGGGAAGATTAGGGTAAGGCTTAACTCCCCGGCTCCCCCTAATCGTAATTAATCGATGTGAAAATTATTCATGGTCTAGTCATATTTGATCAACCGTAAAAAATTGGAACAAAATACATGGACAAATGTGCAACAAGCAGTCTTACCACCAATGGCCTTTGCTGCATCCTTGAGGCTCCCAGAAAAGTATTGCTGAAGAACACTTAAGCTGATATTCTTCTCATTTGTAGTTTGCCTTCTCTCCCGCTGTCTTTTTAAACCGCTCGCCATCTACAATATCAATTAAGGCATAGTCAGCATATAAAATATACATAACATCGTAAGGGTAAGGGGGAAAAATAGCTACTGAAACAAACCACAACAGACAATACAAGGGGAATTTTTGGATTGCTCAGATTCTATGGGCCAATAAGATTCACATAACCGTCAATAGAAACATTACAATGATAAGCAGCGAACTGGAGAACCCCAGACTGCAAAGGATCAATAATACAATAACAGAGGAAACTGGTACACTACACCATGTTGATATTCAGTGTCAAAACCTCACCCAATCAAAACTAAAATTGTATGACCTCAACCAATTTGTAAATAAGAAAAAATTTCCAATCCGGTGCTTTTTGTTTTTAGATTATTGTTAACCCCGAACTATTCTTCAATACGATACTTCACGAATGAAATCAAGTTCACACTTCACACAAAGAACTTTATTATCTAACCTAAGAATTCATCGGTGAAAAAGCAACCATGTATAGAGTAACATGTAGATTATAGAAGCAGCTTCCAACCATATGGAATGGACCGATTCAATGGCCTTACAGATAATAGCTCCACAACCATCGGACAGAAATGCACTTTAGCAGATTCACTGTTGGGACCAACAAATAATAATATCATCCATACCCTATTTACATACTATGATGTCATCATTAAATGAGAAAGCCTGGTAATCTCATAATAACACAAAAAGGCTCTAGGTTTTCAGTGAAAAAATGAAAATCAAAAGCTACCTTTGTTGATGACATGCAAACTTCCTATATTGAACAACTACCATTCCATTACAATCAAACAAGAAAGCCAAAAATACATACAAAGGGATGATGAAAATATAAAAAGAATAAATAGAAAGGATATAATCACCTGATCAGAGGACCTATCAGCTTCAGTGCCATTACTCACAGCCTCAGACAGGTGTAAAGCCAGCCTTTCACCTGAATCCAATCGGCAATCTGGATTACCGGACAGCACGCTAGATAGTAAGTTTATTGGTGCACCCTTTTGAATTCCTAGTTTTGACGCATCATCACCTACTACTTCTGCATTTGAGACAGTTCGCAAACTCCTACAAACCCTTTGCATGGTGTTAGAGAGATTATTTAACAACAGTTGTTGCTCCGCACTCCCTGTGCAATTGATAGGGAGAAAAAACTCAAGTATGTAATCATCATCGCCAGTATAAGTACTCCTTAGCCTGATCGCAACCGCAGCATTTAGACCATACTTGCGTGAATGATGTACAAGAGGGTAATCCCTGATAGCATATTCCTTTACATCAGGGAAGAAGAAAGGATGATTCGATTGAAATGCTCTTCCAGCAATACCCTGTCCTTTCTCGAGGAACTGTTCTGTACATGCACGCACAAACCCTTGCATATCTGTGTTATTCACATAGCACGCAATATCCTCAACACACAGTACACTTTTTTCGCTAGTACTACTTTTATTCTCTCCCAAGGACATCTCAATGTGTTCATTCTTTGCCACCTCTGGGTAGTTACAAGGAATCCATGTTAGAGCCAATGGTAGTCTATGTGCATGACAAACAGCTCTTAGCACATCAACTATCTCTTCCAGCGCAGCTCTTTGGTTCTTTGAGAAGCACTGCAAAACAATGATTTACCTTGTAGTTAGCAATTAGATTCTTTAGACCATCATAATTCTGGTTATTGCGCCCCTTTCCATAAGCTCTTAAACTGGCAACACATGAATTTCATATATACCTGTGGATGAACTCGAGGTGGTGGGATGGTCTTCAAGTTCACAGACTGCAAAAGATCAAGCAGGGAGATCAGGATACAGTTCAGATTATAGGAACAGTTTTCTACATATGTAGGGAGTGTACTAAGGTACCAGAAAATAAGGATGGAGGATAATGAGTTGTAAGAACTTGGTAAAAAGTAATCACAAAGCTACAAAAGTTAATTGTGATTGCACCCAGAAACTAAATAATGCAAAAATAGAAATTACAGAAGAAATACCAGATATTAAATTCAGTGATAGTAGGTATTATCAAAAAGAATTTCATTAAAATGGACCTAAATCTTTACTCTTTCATGAGTGTTTTCCCTCATATTCGGTTTATCCCTACATATCTCACAGCTTCCAACTGCTGAGGATTGATGCAAGTTAAGCTACACATATTATTAACGAGGAGAGACAGAGACCGTAACAATCAACAGTTGATTAGAGTTCTGATCTTTCCGGTTAGAACTTAGTCAAAATCTCAGCTAGTAGTTTAACTATACTAAACCTAGAATGTGATATGTATATTATCATATCCTTCACTTCCAATAAACAAGTTAGTATGTCACCATACAAAATAAACATCACTGTATACTTGTAACAAAGAAAAGTCTAGAAGTATAAATGTAGGGAAAACATAACTGACCTGAAGAGCGCGACAAACATTCTCAATCTCAGGATCAAAATTAGATTTTTCTTTCACAGTGACAAGCTCAAGGACAGCACAACAAGACTGGTCTTCGGGATTGATTATAGGTAACGCAAGAGATCCTCGCACTTCATGATCAATTGCAAATTTTACACGCAAGTACTCAACCATATTGTAATACATAACATTTGAAGTCCATTCAGGCAATTTAGAACTAAAAACACGACCAGGAAGTCCGAGATAACTACCAGGCATCTCTTTAGTAGGAAATGTAAAACCTCTGGATACTTCACGATATCCTTCGAGCATATGATCTAACAAATAAGGTTGTTCACAAGTACTTAAAACTATCTCATTTCCTTGTGTCACAGGTACCCAAACTTGAGCAAGAATACCACCTCCACACGAATCTTTAAACGTCCCCAAAGCTTTCAGCATTCTTTCTGAAAATGTCCATGAAAGCGGCCTCGGAATCACGACATCTACCATCATATCTGTCATCATTCTCACCGGAGACAAATCATCATTACTCAATCGCCCCCCATCAGGATCATTAACCGGCAAATCAACTTGTTCAGTAGAGTCATCAGTTTGTTGAAACACCATTTTATCATCACCATCAGAGAACGCCGACGCATGACCACCATCAGCATCAAACACACATGAACTTTGTGAAGTGAAATTCAATGGACTGAAAGTTACAAATCCATCAGATATTGATGGAACAGAAAAACAATCAGGAGAACCACCACTACAGAATTCACTACTTCCACCATAATCGAAATTCATCAAGCCTGAGAAATTATTAAACGATTCCATTGAAATCTGATTATTATTATTATTGTTACTACTACTATCCAAGAAACCCCCTTCAATATGAACAAGTGCTGAAGATAAAGAAGAACCCCAATAATTGACACTCTTATCTCTAACTGGGTGATTAAACTCCATTTCCGAAGCCCCTTTTATCTCAGATTTCCTTTCCTCATTGGTTTGCAGAATAAACCCAGTTCAGATTTTATAACCCCCTGAATCTACCACCACCTCCACCTCCAGATAACTCCAGAAATAACCTTTATTGATAAGAAATCAAAAACTTCGTCGATAGGAATACCGACCATATAAGATTAGCACCAACGAATCAAACAGAAAACCTGTGAGTAGAAATCAAAGTTTCCAATTCAATGAAAACAGCTCAGATTCGTCCACAAAAAGGTAGAGATTTGATTTTTCTGAAATTTCGATAGAAATCGAAACGCCCAACACCGACCAAATTTATAAGGAAAGAAAAGGAGAAGGAGAAGAGATTTTGCCGATGTATATCATCGAACCAGAGAGATGACTTTGTAGTAGTACTACTACTGCTTAATAAAATTTGGGAAAATGAAAATTCTAGAAAATTGCGGCGATATTTAATACGTACAAAACGATAAAAAGTAAAAAGAAAAATAGAATACCTGAAAAAATTGCTAAAAATGGATTATAAATAATAAGATCTGAAATTCTGAATTGGTTTGATTTTGATTTTTCTGAAAATTTATAAAAATGGAAAGAAAATGATGCAAATGGGTTTGGTTATAAAAATGGAGTTAAACAGCAATTATATGTCCCTTTTCTTTTTACCTAATTGTTTAATGACCAACACGTTGATTTTAATATTATATAATTGGTTTTCAATTTTGTATATTATTGGTTTCACATTAGGGCTATTTATTTGGGACATAATTGGTGAATCGTGTTCAGTTTTTAAGCTTTGGTAAGTATCCGCCACTGTCATCAATTTATATCATGAGCAGCAGGAGTTTATATCAATTTATTTTTTCTATTATTATTATTTTGTTCTATAAGAAAAATCCAAAATTTAAACATGGAGATAGTTCAAGGCGATATCAATGATACATTGTAACCTGAACCCAGTAATCTGTAGATCTATCGGACTTATCTGTTTCTCGTTCTGAATCTATTTTATTTATAAATTTATTGGATTTATCTATTTTTAGTTTTGAATTCATTTGTCAACTGGCTCTCAACCTTACAATATTTACATCATAATTTAATTTTATCAAATTTAAAAATTATAGGTATACTTTATGATGGTTTATCATCTAGTTAATTGTGAATCAAGTTGGACAACTCTAACTATATCCTATCCCCTATCAATATTCCCATACCTAGAGCTCATTCCCAAGTAATTATGGCCCTTAAAAATGAGATAGATTTGTTCCGTCTTTTCTACCACAATCTCCTTCTTGATTATCTTCCACTTTTTTTTTTGTGGATTTTCTTCCATTTTCCACCACCATTTCATGGATGGACCACTTTAATACGACGGCATAAAACTGTGCATATGAGTCCATGACATTAGCCGAACATGTGCTTAAAGATTTAGGTTTCAACAACCAAAATCTGAGAATATATGGTTTATAGTTAAAATTAGATACCACTAATAAATTATTTTTTGACTTCTAAAAAGATAAAAGACATGGTATTATTTAACATTTTCTATTTATTTTCTTAAGATTAGAACATGATTTCCCTGACAGATGCAGTATATGCGAAAAATATTATGCAAGCTTAAACCAGCTGCATTCAACAATCCAGGCAGGGGGAGGCATATGAAAATGTGGGTGGGTGTACAGTTGCTTATTCCAGCTGGTTTTTAAATCCAATTTAAACTATTTTAACCCATTTTTAACCATTGTTACCGTTTATACTCCTGTAAATATATGCTTATTAATTTCTCGTAACCTGGCTCCTTCCCTATTTCCAAGAATCATGTTCATCATAGTTTTGATAGGACAACAAGTCATGGATGGGTTGTCTGAAATATATAGTCCACTTACAGTTTGTCCTTCTTCTTTTCTTTCCATTGTTTTAATATTGATCATGTACTCACCACGATTCAAGTCAACTATCCGATAGTATCATTCAAAGGTCAAAGTTGAGAGTTCATATAAATATGCTCAATGGTCCTACTGATATTGGCAATGACATCCATATACCACCACCACCTTACAAAGAGATGATTATATTGGTATTTTAAGATATTGGCAAACAAAATTTATGGACAATTCACTTCCAAAAAAGAAAATTTGTGGATCAATTAGTGGCCTCAAATAAAAGTATATGATTTAATTATAATATATATATATATATAAAAATTATTACAAAATAATAGTTCGGGATTTATGGTTGATCTTCAACTTTGGTCGTACATTAAAAAAACGCTTAAACTGTAAGTAAATCCACAACTATTAAAACATGCTGTTTGATATGTATCTATGACATGTCTTGACGATTTAAAACTTCTATTTCCCGCCAATGTAAATATTTGCTACATAATAGTAATTCACCGTTTGTGGTTGGCCACTGAAATTGTTATGTCAGGGGCAAGATTGTTATATTTATTATATTAGAACAATAAGTTTCCAACAGTTGAGTTGAGCTACTCGGACAGTCGGTGATAGTATTAAAAGATCCGAAGTTTAAATTCCACTTGCATTAGGGTTTGAGGAGATTTTAATTTTTCTTTTTTTGTCGACCTACTAGGTAGTATATCTATTCTTAACGAAGAAGCTTTTTCAACAACAAAAAAGAAAAAAAAAAGAAATTAGAATAGCCTTTGCCATCTATCGTTGAAGAAGTTGTTATACAAGAACTATAAATAAATTTTTGGCATCCAACCCTACCACAAGATTTGCTAGACTGTATGATCCTCGCTCGCTCTAATACTAATTTATATCACCAAGTACCAAACACCAAAACATTTGTACCTTCAGGAGAAAAGAATGATAAAAACCTAGTGTCATGATACTTGACAAATATCTGTGAAATCTTCTAGTTCAAACATCGTGTTCAGTTTAAACTTTAAAACAAATTTTATTAAAATTTCATTGGGTTTTGTAATCCATTTTGCCGATTAAACAAAGGAAAAGAAATCAAGTTCTTGATCATCACCCTGATCCAACAACATTAGATGTCAAAAATAAAAAAAACAGAAGTTATGAGAAAAAGAGTGACGAATCTAAATCATCATTGACTAATTAAGGTAGTTGTAATTTTCGTCAAAAATGGGCATACTAATTAGCCCCAAACGGTCTTTGATTGAAGTAGGACAAATATGTCCATTTTGTGGACCATGTATATGGGAATTTAGAAGGGATTATATGTCATTTTCCTAAACTTTTTATGAGTCTCAATTTGTAGCTTTTAAGGGCACAAAATTGTCATGCATTGCACTATGTAAGAGTCACTAGAATCAGACAAGTCTTCATATAAAAGGAGAATCATTTTGGAGAAATTATCTCCATTTCGAAGATTAAGACCCCCATGCAAACTGTGTTAAGTAAGATTCACGTGGGATGTAAATTCTGAAGACT
This sequence comes from Papaver californicum, assembly GCA_023531435.1. Lineage (NCBI taxonomy): Eukaryota > Viridiplantae > Streptophyta > Magnoliopsida > Ranunculales > Papaveraceae > Papaver > Papaver californicum. Next base: position 323,168 of record JAJJMC010013930.1, on the reverse strand, counting down.
TTTAAAACATGTTGAGGGGAAGCTGGAGTTGGGTTTTGCTAGTTATTTTTAGCAGATATGTCGCATAATGGTAAAACAGTTAAATGATAATACCAAATAAACTGAGTTTAAAAGACTAGTTAATAACTTTTAGTTGAAATCTCTAACTCCGTAGAATTTGATAAATAGATAGAAATCGAAGATTTGGGGTCATGCATAGTCTTTGTCTGCATTTTTTTTTTGTTTTATTTTTTTATGCTAATTACAAAAACCTTAGGCAAGCCAAACATGTCTACATCATATGAATTACCAACATTTCTTTTGATATTTTAGGTGATATAAAAAAAATTAACTCCAAAAATATCTAAACTAGGATGTCTGAATACCATAAATAGAAAAGCTTCAACAAAAATCATATTTAAAATTAGAAAAAAAAATAATATGCTTCATAAATAGTTAGTTTTTCTGTTTACTTATTTGAAAAGCAATTTATTAAAATATATCCAAACACCTTGTAGTTGAATCCCACAAAATTACTTCTAATTTTTTGATAATCTGGATTTCACTGAGAAAGCTGATGTTGCTTGAATTATATGTCCTAGGAAAAATAATAAGGACATAAAAGAACTAAAATGCAGAGAAAATATGTGTGACTCCATTAAATACTCCTTAGTAATATATAGGATATATACTCTTTCCGTTTTAGAATGATAGGTTTATTTCATGCGTAATTTATATATAAAACAAATTTATCTTATAAAAACAGAGGGGAACAGTTACCCAAATCAGGCCAATAAATGGTCACATGTCCTTGTTTATCCTTTTGTTTCGATAGTTGATGAACAAAAAAAGACTAGAGAAGAGATGGAAAAAATATCTGGCATAACGTGATCATGACGTGATCATGAAGGCACCCATAAATAAATAACCTGGCCTAACCATAGCCTATAATAATTGAAACTCTTGTTTTTTCTTCATTATTTTCTCGTCAGATTGAGTAAAGAGGTTGTACTTTTACTATTATACTAGAACACGTCTGAAATAGTCATTTGATGATGATTATTATAAATCGGGAATCTGATGATGATAAGAATCATTGCAGATTCCCATGGATCTCTTTGTCTTTTTCTTTTCTTTTCTTTCTCTAGATTCAAATAGAGCAGCTGTCTACCGGCCTAAACCCTATAAACCTATGGGCTATGGCTAGCTTAATTTTTTCTTCTTTCCTTGATTAAGACAAGATTTAGCCAAGTGTCCATGTTAGTTTGTACTCTTTTTGTTAAAAGGATCTCCGCATCATAGGGATGGCGAGTATCTTGCCTTTTATATTTCTTTCCAATTCTCCATTATGTCAGTTTCAGCTTTGTAAAACCAAAACCATTAGTAAATTATTCAATCGGCTTGGTTTTCTCCAAATCAGTTTGGTTTAATTCGGTTTGGTTATTCGATTTAAAGGGAACCATGTAAGTACTAACCGAAGTGATTGCATGTTGTTGTCTTGCATCACATAATGTGAAACAACTGGGACCATCTATGGTGGAGGTATATCGAAGATTAAAATCTTTGTAAATGTTTTTTTTGATTTCTTCGAACTTATTAGATATTTGAATAAATTACGGTTAGTTTACAGTATAATTATAAAGTTTTATAAAAAAATTAAAAATTAAAAAATTAAAATAATCATTAAAAAGTTTTTACGATATTTTTAATGTTTTATAAAACTATGTGAATTTTTTATTTTTTCTAATAAATTCTTTTTAAATTATATTATATTTAAATAAAATTTTAAAACTAAACAATAAATTAAATAGTTTATTTTATTATTTCTGCTCCAATTTAAATATATACGACGTAGATTGGAGATTTTAGGAAAAAAGAATAAAATTAAAAACAACGGCAGAAAGTATTGCATTTGTGCCTCGAACATAGGCATATATAACTTTATAAGGTCGTCATAAAATAAAAAAACTTACACCAATTTATTTTATTTTACTACAGTGCTTTATCTGAGTAAAGTAAAATCAGGTTAAAATAATCTTTACCAGCACATGAGATGAGCTTAACATCACTCTCTCGCAACATAAAAGTCTAGTGGTTGAAATAAGCTGCCAGTTACCTCACGTATGTAACGTTGTTGGCTCATTATAAGTTTCACTCTGACACGTTATGGATCATTAAGTCAAACCACTAGTGATGTGTGTAGTGTAGTCAGTGTGGTTGATTTTGGAAATAAAAATGGTTTAATGCTAAAATTAAGATTTTATTATTTAAAATAATTTTGTTATTATAATTAACTTGATGGGTGTTAGGATCACTAGTCCAAACTTGAGTGGAATTATAGTCATCCATTTTCACTTCTTAGTGAATGAGAAACCTTTGGTTGTCCTATATTGGGCAAACCAAGGAGGAAGTTCATGCATTTTACCACAAACGTTCTATATAAGGAAAAATAACTAGTGGATTGGATATGGACTTAGGAAATGAACTAGTGGGCAAATGCACACATGTGCGGTGGTGTGACCCTTGCTGCGAGCCTTGGTGTGACCATTGGCGTGAGCCTTGCGTGTGCACACGTGTACCCATCAAAGATTCAACGGATTTAATTAAAAAATAAATATTTTACATTTAGAATTAAATGGAAAAATAAAATCATAAATATTACTTTACCGTTTTAAATAATGGGGATTAAATTTTTTCAAAATTAATTATCTTTTCATCGTTTTGAAAATCAAAAGTTTTTTTCTCCTATAAAAGAAAAAGATTTCTAAGTGTTTCGTTTACCCCAGTCGCAGCCACTGTCCTGATGACTTTTCACCATCTTCCTGCTTTGTTTTGCGCAATAGTTTACATTCTTATTTTTTCTTCTACTGTTAAGTTCACAACGGGCCAACGAGCTTTGCTAGCTGGGTTGGTATCATGTGATTTTATCCTGAATTCAAATTTGTCAGTTAAAAGGTATAGCAGCATCTTCCTGAAGGTGTACCTGGAAAATATTGAGTTAAGGGCAGTCTGTTGAACAGGCGACTTCACCTCTCTGTGCTTGAGTGTGTGTGCTGTTTATTTTTAACCCTCCCTTAATCATCTTCAAGTTCTCTGTTGTTTGTGTTTCTCTGTTACAGGAAGATTATTATCCAACAGTTGATTCATCAGTGTGGTTGCTTAAATCAGTAAATGCAGAATGAGTGGGACGTACACATTGGAACTAGGTATATATATATATAGCCACTATTAGGTAGCAATCATCGATCATTATCTATCTATGACTTTTTGAATAACAACAACAAACAAATTACCACACGGCGAAACTGATGTAGACGCGAACACGACATGCGGGGGTTCATCCTCTAATAACTAGAGGCTAGCTGATAAATGCATAAGGGCTTGCTAAATCTCGACTAGATTGCATACCGAGAGAGCCCGAGAGTGACAATATAGTAGTAAAAATACTCAACGTCTCGATTAAAATAAATTAAATAACTCTGGAGAAATTTGTTATTTTATATGAGAAGTTTGATCCCCTAAGAACGTCCAATATGAGACGATCAAAAGGATGACTAAAGATCAAAAGTGTTATTAGTCCGAAAAATCGTAGCATAGTGGGACGACAAGATATAGTGGATAGTCGAAGAAATCGACTGCAGCTGACTAGAAGTAGTCAATTTTCCCGATTAAACAGGTTATAGTCAAGCGGGCTCGTAGTGTACCGCTTGATGCTAAGCGGCGTCGTAGTAATTCGCCCAGAGCCAAGCGTTATTCTGGGACAACGCTCAGAAACACGGGCGGTAGGCTAGTAATTTGCCTGATCAAGCGTTTTTCTGGGGGTTCGTCTGATGAAACAAAGTACTAGGATCACGCCCACCACCAGGCGGGGCACTAGAGATACGCCCCAAAGAAACGGTGCTCTAGCAATACGCCCAACACCAGGCGGGATCCTAGAGTGCCGCTTGTGATTTGGTGTGTCCAGGCGTTACTCTAGAACTACGCGAGATCATAGAATGTCGTTGCAATATGTTTACCGTTGAGTGTACCTTTGAGATGCTACCGTTGATTTAACTGTTGTCATCAACGACTATATTTTTACATTATATATGGAATACTAATCCAATTTCATTTTACTAGACTCACTCATTCCTATCTAGTTAGTATTAAAAAATAATTAAGTTCTTTTTCATTAATAAGTTTCCTAATCGATTAGAATTATGTCGCCATCAAGACCACGTGGTCCAAATTTTATTACATTTGAAGATGTAACGATGTGTACAATTCATTTGTCAATATCTAAAGATTGTAGTATTGGTACTGATCAATCAGAAGAAAGATTATGGTCTCGTATATTATATCAGATGAAAAAAGCCATACCTTCGATGCAACAACGCACTTGGACCTCCCTTCAGAAACGATTTCAAATTATAAAAGATGTGACACTTTTCTTTGTAAAGGAGGCGGGAGTGGAACGTGAACATCATACTAGATGGGCCCCCGAAAATAAGGTAACTACTCATTTAGTTTTGACGATTACATTAATGTTTTGAATTGTATATCCTCCACTAAACTGAATTCAAAAAATAGATTGCATAAGTAAAGAGGCTTTTCAAGGAAGCTAATGGTGGGAAAAGTTTTAAGCATGAAGAGTGCTACACAGTTATGTTAGATAATATAAAATATTCCAGACTATCGACAGTTGTTTTCGATTCATCACAAGCTGAGTCAGATTACGAAAGCGGTGAGGACAACCGGGAAACACAGGACTTAAGCCTAGACGCTTCCAGTGGCTATGAAGACATATGAGATATCCCTAACACATATATTCGTCAAATGGGGAAAAAATAGGCAAAGACAGAAGACAAAAGGGAAAGCAAATTTAGCGCCCAACAGGAAATGATGGAAAATATTTATAGAGAGCAACAAAACTTCAACACCAAATATACAGAACAGACACAAATGAAGATGGCTCAGAGAGAAGCCGAGTTTGCAGCAAATCTAGCTAGGAAAGAAGCAGAAGAGGAGTTTCGTATAATGACGATGGATCTCTCCGGGATGGATGATGTATCAAGACAGTGGGTCGAACTTAAGAAGGCAGAAATTTTGAAAAAAATATTAAACCAACCATAAAGGATTCTTGGAATACCTTAAACCTTTATGAATGGCAGTCTTATTAGCATTGTCATATTAAGTTTCAACTTTTATGAATTAATTTAGTTATTTTCAGTTTATTTTTAACCGATATATTGTTATCTTTTAATGTATCATAATTTTATTATTTATTTCAATTTTTTTTGTTTTTTAAGATTAATTGAGATACAACGGTCTGATTTTATTTTGTTCAAAAAAAATGACTGTTGGCACTCCAGTTATAAAATGAACGTTGTCATACCTTATTCCACCACCATCACCTGCAAAGTCTCATCTTCTGCTTCAACAACACAATTCTTGAAAAAATTTCAACAAAACATACATAATAGAGGGTTCAAGCTCATCACCAATTTCCAAGTGTTTTCTTTGTATTTCTGCTGGTCATGTTGCAAGAGATTGTCCTTGGGAAGGTAGAAAATGCACACTAACCAACTGCAAGGGGTATCTGTTTCTTAGAAAAGCAAAAAAAGAAAATACTGGAGTTTTCATCTGGTTAGATGCTTATGTAGCTTCACACCAAGGTATTCCACCAACTTTACCAGATGATGAAAAGTGGTTACAAGAGAAGCAATTTTACTGCTACTCATGTAGGGAAGCTGATCACATGGCTTATAACTACAGAATCAACCTCTTACCATGCACAGATCCATGTTGTGATGGTAAGATGAAGCGGCTCACTTCTAAAAAACCTGAATCCATTGGAAACAAATACTACTTATGTCAAACATGTAAGAAGGTTAAGTTTCAATAAATATGTAAGCAACTGTTGGAATATGTATGAACTAAGATAATGTCATACTATTATAACTAGGTAACAAAGAAAATAACTTTGCAACTGCATATGTTGTTCACTTAATAGAGTACCCAAATCCCATAAACAATAATATTATTCAATTAATCAAATAATTATCCACAACCCAACTAAAATTAACTAAATATTTTTTTAATTTTTACTTAAATTAAACAATTTCTTCAATTCAATTAAAACCAAAAATTATAATCATCAATTATAAATTCAATTAAACTAAAATACCAGCAAAAAATTAATCCGAATTTTAACTTAAATCAACAATTTATTCTATTCAATTAAAACCTAAAATTCTATCCAATTAAACCCTTAAATTCTATTCAACCAAACCCTAAAATTCTCATTATAAATTAAATTCTCATTATAAATTAATTTTATAAAGTTTAGTGTTATTATAAATGAAGAAGAAGCCAGAATGGGACGGGCTCCTAGCAGCTCGCCTGGGCGGTGCGCTAGGACACCGCCCGTCCCATTCTACTCACACACAAAGTTCGCATATGTGCACATTCTCCAGGCGTGCTGCTAGCACTTCGCCCCATCAGGCGTGATTCTAGGATAACACCCGTTTCTCAAGCGTGGTCCTAGGATACCATCCAATACTAGGCATTACGTTAGGATCCCGCCCCACATCGAGTGTGACGCTAGAATTCCGCCTCAAGCAAGCGTTATCCTAGGATTTCGCCCGTGTTTTCAAGCGAATTGCTGGAACACCGCCCAACACCAGGCGCATCGCTAGAACAACGCCCGACTATACACGGTTGTTCTTGGGCCGGACTAAAGACTAAATTTTTTAGTCTTTGGTGGTTTAGTCTGATCGCATGATTGTGGATTCCCTAAGGAATGTATGATATGTTGACAATTGTCGGTGTCTTGAGAGGTTTCGGAAAGTTCCGGAACACATTAAAAATCCTTAGTATAAGGAAACTAAAAGTTTCTTAGTTATGTTGATTTCTATGTTAAGATAGGTTTCTTAATTAAAATTACCTCTGTTTTAACAAAAGTGTTACAATCACTTTTTTATTTTGGTCTATACTGAAACAGAAGGAGTATTAGGTTTCCTAGTTGTTTAGTTTTTTTTCTTCCAAGGAGACTAATACTTGGGAGTCAAGCTTATGACTGCTATATAATGAGGCTTATATGGTGATTGTTAAATATGGTTTTCCTATATGGTTCTCTTGAGAAAATTAGAGAATACATAATGTAGTTCTCTAAGGTTTTGAGGAATTCTATCCCACCTCTTGGGGTGGAGCTTAGAGAGAAGAGAGAGACCATTCTCTAGTGTTGAGAGATACATCGTTGATGTTGGGAGAGTACATCGTTATGGTTTAATAAAGATGTGGAAAACATCGTTTAGTGAAGAGAATATCACCTTGTTTGTTGACGGTGGAAGATCATTGTTGGTGTGGGAAGATACATCGTTTAGAAGGAGATCATCTTGTTATGTGAGATAAGTATTATCTTGTTTGTTAGACATTATTCAGTAATTTTGAAGTGTTCTGTTCATGAGAGTTATTTTAGGGTCTATGATCAACATAATGTTGGATCATAGTATGTCGATTGATTCCATCAATCATTGAGTGAAATTTTTTATTTAATGGTTCCATAATAAAGAAGAAGTCGTAGTTGTTTGTGGACGTAGGTATATTGTCGAACCACATTAAATTTTATATGCTTTACTTATTGCTTTGTTTGTTTTTTCATCTTGTTATCTTTCATTCTATGTTAGTCCGAAGATTTAGTGTCCAGTAGAACTATTTCTAAGATCTTAGTTTCTAACAATTGTGCTAAAAAATACAAATAAATATAAATGGGTTGGAAGTCTAATTTTATAATATAAAAGTAATTATTAGGATTAGAAATCAATTGAGTTGGACATACAATTGTACAACCATGTTTCAAACCGGCTCCGTCTCTGTTTTTAAACTGGGAGTCTAGTATGGTTTGTGTCATTGCTATATATTAGGGTATAGAAAATCATAAATAAAATTGCCGAATGATGAATGTCATTATCTGAATAAGATGAATCTACTATTTTTTAATAGAATTCATAAAATTACTGGATGATGACGATAATAATATTAAGTTAAAATCTGTTAATATTATTTATTAGAAAAAAATTTAAAAATAAATAATAATTATTTGTGACCTAGTAAAAAGAAAATCATGTTATTCTTTCTCTTCCAATCAAGAAAACAAAAGGAAATAAAAATTAAAACAATCATGTTAATCTTAGCTAGGGTTGAAAACTTGAATTGCATTTTCTTGCGCAGGTACGATGTATCTAGCTAAACGACTCTATGACCGTTAATTATACTATCATTATTACACGTTGCATGGTAATTCAAGACTGATCTATCACTAAGTACAGTTTTTACATTGTTTAATTTTCACCCAAGCCAGATTTATATATTTCCTCAAACTTGACTTTATTAATAGTTGTATAATAACCTAGTAAGAATCAATACCAGGGAGTCAAACTAGATTCACTTCAGATACCAAGACTCGATGGAATCTTAAAGTTTACTCATCAAAAGTACCCCAATACAGGGTCAAGATGTTTAGAGTATCTATGGAGGCCAGTAAACATGCATGATCAAACAGTTTCCCCATGTCGGCCTAAACCCAGATTTTCTACTTTATTATTGTTGATTGCTTGCAGCAAGCATAGAACCCAAAGGGACCAAAGAAAGGTGTTGAGTACAGGCACTCAAGGAAAAACGTGCAGTACTGGCTTCTCAATCAAAAAAACATGCACAAGTAGTTGCAGCTTGTGTACTACGTGCAGGTGAATTTAATGGAAGCTTGTGCCTGTTTAAAAGGAAGCATAATGAAAATGCATATATGCGCGTAATTTGCCTGTTGATGTTGAAGCTCTCAATGTTTACAAAACTCCCCATGTGTGCTTAGTTTCTACTTGCTAGCTAGTATCAGTATGTATCCGTCGGTACCATTGTCATGCATCAGTATCAGGTATAATAAACCATAAGTTGGTATTAACCATGGCTTGTTGTTGTCAAAGAAAATATCCAGCCAGATACTACTTCTCACGTTTTGTTAGACAATTACCAATTACAGAAAGCCACCATTTGAGTGGTGTCATATATTCCTTCCGTTTCAACAATATTGTTATTATCATTTTTTTTTATCTAAAAATAGATCAAAATAAAAAAATAATAATAATATTTTTACTAAAATAGAAGTAGTATAATAATAGATTCCTAATATTTTTGAATCTCTGATAAATTTTTATTTTATCATTTTCTCTTTATACTAATAACTTATTGCAATGCCATTGCCAGCTACATTCAAAGCTGTCTAGTCTCTTGTACTACTGCCTATGACCGAGTTTTTTTCTCGACTGCTTTAAGTAAAACACTTGCGGACAACCTTAAGGATAACGGCAAAATTCTACTGGAATCACTTACTTATTTTGTCAGTGGGACCCATTTCGTTGTAATTCACATCGGCATGTGGTGGAATGGTGGGTGGGTGGGTGTGTGAAAGGTGGTGCCGGGATTGTCCATTTCAAATGGGAAATAAGTGAAGGTTATATTGCCAATGTATATAGGTTCTCACCATATGTATCAAGACATCAAAAATCTAATTCCTAAATTTCAGTTTATCTCCTTTATATATGTCAATCTAACGATTAACAGTGTTGCTCGTGACCTAGCTCATTGGGCTAAGGTTAATGTTACATATATGATTTGGTTTGTGCCATATGATTTGGTTTGTGCCACGGTCTAGTTTATACTTACATTATATGGCGACCATAGAAAACTAAGAGGAAGTTTGCAATTCCGTTTTTTTGTTTTTTACCTGTAAAAATAAAATAATATAGCCATATAGGTTCTCATGATCAAATTTTGTTTTATAAGTTATTTTTATTTTTCAAAAATGATAATCTTTTTGACAAATTTATTAGTGGAAAATTTTAACCGAAGGAAATAGTACCCTTTACATATCCCAATAGTAAAAAGACACCCCAATTGCCCGTTGGATCTCCATTCAGAAGCAACATGACAATGAAGCAAGTTGGAATATTGATGTAGTTGTAAGACTAATACAATGATAAAACCCGAGGAATACGATCAACACTAAATTTTTTATCTATCAAAATAAATATCCTTTATTACGTGTTGAAATTTATAGCTCCCGTACGTGTTTAGAAGTTTAGTACCTTAATCACAGGCACCCATCATAGTTTTACTAAGCCATTTGTATGTATGTATGTTATTTTATTATTATTATTATAATTATAGATCTGAAATCTGATTATAAATATCTTCAAGATTCCGAAGTCTCTGTATTTTTCTTCTTTCTAAACAAATTCCAAATTTGTGACGCCAGCTTAGGTTCAAACCTGTCTCTCCTACCAATACCAATGTTCCGATTAAGTAAACACTTGTGACGACAACCCAATAAGGAAAAAAGTAATCACTAGAAGTAGCAGTGGAGAGACTGGTGGTCCAATTGGGGACCAGGGGTAGATGAAAGAAATTCTGATATATGATGATGGAGATGGAGATGCTTTTCTTTTCGATTATATAATTGGTTTTAAAATAACAATACAAACTGTAGTACTTATGAGAATTGTGTTGGATATGTTTTTTTTTAAGTCTCCTTTAAGTGTCTAAGAGCAGCTGCAGCGGACGAGTAGATTAAAGAGTAAAGAGAAATTTTTTTCTTTATTCGCCAGTTTATAGTTGCAACGGGAGAGTAAATTTAAGTTGTCCAGATTTGCTACAATATCCGAGTGAATTCTCTTCGAATTCTAAGTATAATCGCATGGCCATGTGAGATAGCGTATGGCTAATACATTCAGCTAGGAAAACGTCTTTATATCAGAAGTATCCATAGAGAAGCGCCTGGTCTTAAGCTCAGCTAAGTATACGCCTCATAATACGGTCAGCTGGAATATCATCCCTTGAAGATACGCTCAACTAACTATACGCCTCTTAACACGGTGTTCTAGCTAGACGCTTCGCACTTTTGCGCTTCTCTATAATGCCGTCCAAAACATACGGTCTGCTAGAAGAACTCCTATACATATACGTTATTCCTGGAAACCGTATAGGATGTATACGTTTAGTTGGGGAGCCGCCTGATTCATACGGCCTTACAAAAAACCGCATTACTACCATACGGTCTCTTAGGAAGCCGCATAGATGAACAAACGGTATGTTAGGAAGCCGCCCAAGTTCAAAAATAAATCTGTTGCAACCATACGCTATGTTAGGAAGCTGCATAGAATAACGTACGGCCTGTTAGGAAGCCGCCCAGCCAACTTTTCTTATTTGTCCCAGGTTATAAATCTTGGTATCCATCTCCTTCGTTCATTACTCAAAATAAATGACAGTAGCCATCGTTCTTCCCTAAGTTCTCGGCTACAAAATCATGTCCTAAACTTTCTTAAAAAAATCACAAAATGTATTGCAACAAGCACATCACAGAACCCATTTCGAATTCAGCTAATAAACCATGGCAAACCCAATGGTAGTTCAGGCATTCTGTCAAGCATCTTGTGTGGAGTTTTGGTACAAGAAGAAATTGGTTTAATGTGTTTCTCTAGCCTTGATTCATCTCCTTTCCTGCAAACACAAGTTCATTCATAACCCATCAATCATTCAATAAACAATTCAACCGCGACTACAACTTCTTTCTTCTCTTTCTCACTGATCCCATGTCTCTTTCAAATCCAGATTCACGCTGAACTCTAATACCTAGCTAACCCAAACTAAGTTAAACCCATCTTTAATTGAAGCATTTCTTCCATAATAGCAACGTCACAAACATAAGTAAAAGACTTCACCCGCTCGCAAAAAGAAATGGTTTCTTCATAAACCTAAGATAGCACGCACGTGCTTTGCCATAGTGGTGAAATCCACTCACTCTTCATAAACCTAAGATCCCATGTGTGCTCCATTTCTTCACCAGGCCCAGTATACAAGCTATAATATTCAGACTATTAACTTCAAACGGTCTTCTAACTGGCCGTATAGCCAGGCGCTCAGTTAAGAGTACTGCCAAAACTCATACGGTCACTTAGGACCACTGCCATAAGATATACACGGTCATCTGGGTGGCCGTTTCATATACGAGCGTCTTTCTTCGACAGCGTATCTCGTAATACGGCCACCTAACTAGACGCAACAAATATTATGACCTCTTATGAAGCCGTCTCTCGTAATACGGTCACCCAACTAAACGCTCAATCATACGTATTGTTAAGTGAGCGTATTTTATTTGGAGGTCATTCAGATGAGCGTATAGTTCCGCGCTCTTTTAAGTGAACGACAATACAACATACGGTAGGATAGCTAACCGTCCGTGTTATCTTACGGCCATCTAAGAGGACGCCCAGTATCATACGACTACCAAGAAGAGCGTGCGAGCAAAATTTCCTCGCCTACCGTTGTGGTTTTTAAGCCAAAGACCAAACAAAATTTGGTATTTAGTCGATAGGATAGTCGCACCGCTGCAGTTGCACTAACCAAACCTCCAGTAATGCGTGTAACCACTGTTATGTACGTGACCACTGGTTATATACGTGGGCTTGTTTAAGATACTGTCGTTGTTGTTTTTATGTAAATAATATTTCTTCCGTTTTTGAAAAAATATTATTATCATTTTTTTATTTTAATCTAAAAATAAATCAATTTAAAAAAGTGAAAATAATTTTTTTTAAAACAGGAGTAGTAATAATAATAAAAAGATAAAAATTACAATGGTAAAACAGGATTTGAACTGAGTCTGTGAAATACATTAAGGCACTGGACCTAGATATCCATCTATTTGGGTAATCAGCTAAAAGAGTCGACCTTCTTTCCTCTTTTACCAATATGTCAAAAAAAATATCAAGGTACTACTTCTCACGTCTGTTACATCATCAAACCATAGACAGCTAGACACTTGCCAATTATAGAAACCGCCACTTGAGTTGAGTGTCACTCAGGTTAATTATATAAGTTAGCGCGTAATAATAGATTCATAACCTGTTTTGAATCTCTCAGATTCTCACAAATCCATTTTATCGTTTTCTGTATAACTTCTGCCAGCTACAATCAAAGTTGTCTCTCTCTTCTACCTATGACCGAATCTTATCTCGACTCCTTATCGACAAACCTTAAGGATAACTGCAAAATTTAGTTTTCCTTTGACAAACAATAAAGTTGCTACAAGAGTTTATCAAATTTTATTAAAAATTTAGTATTATGTAAAAATCATATATATATATATGAAGTGTTGAACGATCTGGCATTCTTTTCTTCTGTAGATACGTTAAGCAACTTGTGACGCAGGTGGTTGTAGGAGTTGAAGCGGAATCACTGCATTGTCAATTGGACACATGCCGTTGTAATTCACACCAGCGTGTGGCGGACTGGAGATGAGGGAATGGGGTTTGCGAAAAAGGAGGTGGCCGGAGACAAGTGCAGGTTATACTGTCATTATGTACATATGTAATATATTCGACCAAATTCAATTCACGTTTCGTCCCAAAATAGTTGAACTTTTACTTTCTTCACATTTTGGCAATTCAATTTCATAGCCTGTTTTTCATGGTTTTCAAAGGCAGTTCTTAAAAATATATTTCACACAAGTGTTTAAGTTTTCAAACGAAAATAGAGTTGTCCTCCTAATGGCTTAGATTTATTTGTATAGGATAATGAAATCAGATTTAAAAAAAAAGGATTTTCATAGGAAAATATCAACTTAATCTGCTATTAAAACAAATGATAAATACCATGTCTTTGTCTTGCACTTTTATTAGTCAATTATGTAGGCAGGTTGATGGGTAACCATCAATACTTACTTTTAGGGTACAAAATGTCATGCATTGCAGTATTGGATTTGCACTGTGTTAAAAGGTTGATGGTAATAACCATTACTTAAAATGTTGGTATCGTTGCACTACAGGATAGATTCCTTCTAGTCATTGAAGCAAAATATGTAAATGCATCCTTATTTGTGGATTAGAGATGCTAACTAGTCAGGTTGATTTTATTGATCCATATTTAGATTATAAAAATTGGTCCATGTTTAATTTTTTCGGCTAGCTAATTACTCAAGCCAGTTCGTTCGGTTGGCACTTTACATTTTACAAGGTACGCGTAAAGAAAGCTGGCCAAGTCGTGCCATTTTGTTTTGTTATTAGTAGAGTGACAGTCCATGTCATAACATTACCCTTGCATTGTTTAGATTTAATAGCTTGTTTGGCGATCAAAAACAGAATTATTTCAGCTTTCCAAAAACATAAAATTATTTTCTTATTTTGCTCAATAGAAGTAATAGATTCAAAAAAAAATCAAAAGTGAAAACCTTTTTTAAAGATTTTTTTATATCTAAAAGTTATTTTAAATTTTAGTTCATAATCTTATTTCTTTTTTTAACTCTCATCCAAAAATTATTTTCACAAATTAGTAATTTGTTTTATTACCTAACTAAATCGAAGTAGTAGCTTTATATATCTGGACCACAATTACAGGATCAATAATAGAAGCTGAAGTACAAACCTTACTCACAACAATAGATTAGGCCAATCAATTACAACAAGGTAAGATCATTTTCATAACAGATAATCTATCTCTAGCTAATGCAGTTAATGGAGAATTTCCTAATCTAATTTGAAAGCTTTCATCCTATATCCAAGACTGTAACATCGGATTTTCAGCTTTCTCTGTTTCACTTTATAAATATGTAAATCGTAATTTAAATGGAACAACTGATACATTAGCAAAACTAGCTCAAAAAAACAATGTTCAAAACCAATGACTAAATCAGTCTCCATCGTTATATCGAGAAAAATTGTTTCTTTTTCTATAAGTTCTAGTTGTGGTTAACAAAGTTGTTTCTTTTAAAATAATAAAAAATAATAGCTTTATATATAATATTCCATCGTGACATCACCAAACCCAGTTTCAGTAAGCCACTTGTAAGTTACCTTATATTATCATTACACACAATTATAGATCTGAAATCTAATTATGAATTCCAAGGTCTTTGTTTTTTCCCTCTTTATAAACAAATTCCAAATTCGTGACAGCTTCAAAACCTGTCTCTCCTACCGATGCTCCAATTAAGTAAACACTTGGTGACGATAGATAACCCAACAAGGAAAAAAAATAATCACCAGAAGTAGCAGTGGTGGTGGTCCAATCGGGGACCAGGGTGTGGGAAGAAGTTGTGACCACGGAAAAATGCATTTCTTTTGTTTGATGAAGTGACGAATACGATAATAAAGAAAAGGGAAGAATTGCAATGTTAGAACAGGGTGTTGCCCTGAACTGAGTCTGTAAATTACATTATGGCGATGGGTTTGGGGTGAGTTAATCACTATCTATATGGGTCAGCCAAAGGAAGCGACTAGGGAGCATCTATTGCCAATGATGCATAGTATATAAGCATGGATGATTAAGTTTGTACCTTCGTCAGAACCAACAGATCAAAGCAAACTGGTGCCTGATTTAAAAAAAAAAATAAGCAGCGGCAAGAGATGACCATTAGGCCAGAGGACAAGAGATGAGTGCAATATATGAACAAGAACAATCATAGATTCTCATGTTTGGCCTGAGCATTATAAACGGGGACCCTGCAAATAGTTAGCCGAAGCTTCGGAGACCTAACGCTTGTCAAACTAGTGAAGGGGAGGTAGTCTCAGCCTTATATATGGGTTTGGGTCAATGTTCTAACATATATAAAGGCTATTCTTCTTGGGCTTGAATGGATTATAAAGGCTGATCTTCTTGGGTCAATGTTCTAACATATACATGGGAAATGATGGGTGGATGCGAATTTGGTATCATCAGTGACAAATCCATTAATTTGTAGTTTTTTTTTTCGTAAAATATTTAAGACTCTGATAGTCAGTGAAGATCTTGAAATGGGAACCTAGCAAATAAGACCTCCACTTGGTGATTAGGGCTGCACATCGGGTGGGTCGGGTCGAGTTTGGTCCCACCAGCACCCGACCCGTCAGTTGGCGGGTGATTTGATTATTCACCCGCACCTAACCCGTTGTAGGATGGGTTGGGTTGGGTCTGGTCTGACCCGGTTTTTCGACGGGTCGAGCGCGGGTGAATGCGGGTCACCCGCCTATACTCCATAAATTTACTCCTTTCCTGTATCTGCTTAAGTTCTGTTCCTGACTTCCTGTTAACACTTAACAGTTAACATCTCCAACAATAATACAGGCTGTATTATACAGCCCATTCAATCAATCTTCTCTGCATCTTATTGAGCTTATTGAGCTTCAATCAATCTCACATTGTGTCCAAAGAATTGGGTATTCAGAACATTGTGTCAAGCTAAATTACGTTCCCTTTAGTCCATTAAAACATTGGTGGGACCTTAAAGATTGTTATCATATCAATATTGAATAATCTCATCAAGTGCCTAAGTAAGACCAAATAGTTTATCTAGTCTAGTACTTTCAAGTTCAACTTTAGTGAGAAAATTCATATCATAGAAGTTTCATAGACTACTATATGCATGGACTTAAGACAAACAAAATAATAATAGCGAAAACAGAACTGATACACATACAACACACTAGGGTATCCAAGACAGAACTGATGCAAACAGAACAAATACATTTCTTGTCTCTTATGCAAAACAACAACAAATCGTAGACCAACTGATACACTAGGTCAGGTGTGAACCCATATTATATGCAGAGAAACAGGTGAACCTTGATATAATTCCAAGTTTCCAACCACTATTTGAATATGCAAACAAAACTGATACACACACATTTCACACTAGGGTATCCAAGATAGAACAGAACTGATGCAAACAGAACTGATCCAAGACAGAAATGATGCATACAGAACTGATGCACACTAACCACTTTAAAAATTTCATGTCTCTTATGCAAAGCAGCAACAAATCATTTCCTGTCTCTTATGCA